>OX328126.1:93384228-93631728 GCA_946811695.1 Gonocerus acuteangulatus
AGGGTTTCTGGCGCAGTCTTCAAAATTCCCTATTTCCCCGAAAAAACCTGATCGTCGATTTTTGTAGGATTTTTCATTTTTATCTCAAACATCTAATTTTTTTAAAAAATATACATTTTCTAACGTATTTCTTTAAAACCTAACAAATAAAAAAAAAATACATATTTTTAACATATTTCTTTAAAACGATACAAAATTGGGATCACCCCCAAAAAGTAAAAATATTATATAATTAATTTAATTATTATTTCCATTTGTTATACACGTTTAATCATCAATATCACTTTCAGATTTCTTAGATTTAGATCTATTTTCATTTTTATTTTCTCGGAAGTCAATAATATGAATTTTCTTCCCATCATTTAATTCTTTTAAACCGTCATAAACGAATAATAGTTTCTGTGAATTTAATTGTTGAATATCTTTTTTATTTAATTTGTCATTAAATCTATCTGGTAGATAAACTTGAAATTTATCTTCCTTATCTTTTAACGTAACAACTATACGTTTTCCAAATTTTGTAATAGTTTCTTTAAATTCTTTAATTGAATAAGATTGACCACATTCCAATTCTGTTAGTTTCTTTATTGGAGTATTTTGACATTGACCAACTCGTTGGATCTTTTTTAATACTTCCATTTATTAGAAATGAAATTTTTAAATCCTGCAAAATATTTCAATTCAATTCTATACTCTTTACATGTTAAGAAGTAAGATATATTCTTACTTCTTTAACATTTAAAGATATTAATTTATAAGAATCTTATTTAGAATTTTATTTAAACATTTTTATAATGTCCTAATGCTCTAGTATGGATTCCATCTTCTAAAATATAACGTTTATCATCATCTGGTGATAAAGCTTTTTTATTAACTTGAATTGAATATATCTCATGTTTATAACTCCTGATTTGATTCATTGTTCTATAATGAACTCTTTTATTGAATAAACAATCTTTATAATCTTCAAATGATATTTTCTTATTTACAACACATTTCTTTACACCTTTTGATTTCTTACAAATAGATATCTCATTTTTATGAGAATACATTTTAGATCTTAATCCAATAAATTCTGTCATAATAACTCCATTATTTTCATCTTTCATTTTACCTAATACTTTCTTATTTACTCTAGGTATATTGAATCTGTTATCAACAGGAAAATCTGAAGTATCGAACAGATCAATCATTTTTTTCATGTCTTCATAAAAATCGTCTGTTTTAATATTATATATAAGACTGTCTGTATCCATGTACATTAATTTAAGATCATTTCCATATTTCCGTTTCATAGTATTGTAATGAAAATCATACATTAAATGTTTCGATAAATCTAGAATACTCATTCCTACATAAATCGGTTTATTAAATTTAACTTTTGTTTTGTTCATATGAATTGCTGATAGATTTTCATCAAATATTGTTCTTCCTTTAAAATTTGGTTTTGATATTAATTTCTCAACTTTCCCATAATTATTACACAATTTCACATCAATTCGTTTTCTTATATTTTCCATAGTTTTTCCAAACACTGAATTATTCATTAGTTTATAGAAATCTTTTTCAAAATCATTTACAGCTCTAGTTCTCATTTTCGTATTGAGATCAATATATTTTTGTAACCAATTCGATTGTTTAAATTCTAATACCCTATGAACTTTTTTTAGCTTTAATCCCATATCCAAACATTGTTTTAAATTTCTGTAATGAATCACATATTTTTCTTTATCAAATAATGTCGTTAATAATTTTACATGTTTTGAATTACCTGGTATTCCATTTTCTGGAGCTAGAGGTAAATCAGAATGATCATCATGTAACTCTTTTGGATATTCAAGATCAACTTCTAGTATATAACCTTTCTCTGAATCATCATCTAAATTTTCCATTTCTTCTGGTTTTATCCATTTAAATCCTCCATAAGGTAAATATTGACTCATCGCCCAACCATATAAATTATTTGCATCTAAATACATTAAATAACTAGATGGTAGATTTTTATCATATTTTTTCATATATTTATTATTTGCTTTAGAATATCTATTACAACATTGAGATATTCCACCACGAGTTCCTTTTTCCAACATCAAAATCATATCATAATCATTTAATAATTCCAACTCGATTTCTGTCGTTTTTAACATCGCATCCCAAGATAATCCTGGAGCTGTAAAATACCAAGCTGGATCAAGTTTATAAGTTTTTAAACAGACATCTCTAAAATTTTCAAATATATCAGACAATATTAAAACATCTGATTTAACATATAAATCTGAATACTCTCCTAAATTTCTAATTTCAAATGTTTTCCATACCTTTTTTGCATGTTTATAATCGTTTTCAGAAATATCACAATCATTCAATTTACTATAAAATTCTTCGATTGAAGGTAATTTTGACTCTTCAAATTTTTCTTCTGAATCCATGTAATCATAAGGATACACACCTTTTCTCGTAATCAAATCTAATTTTTCATCTTTATAATATTTACTGGTTTCTCTAAACATAGATTTCAAGAATTTATATTCTTCTAACTTTTTACCTTTCATTTCTTCAGGAATTTTTCTTAAGTTCGTAGATAATGAATCTAAACTCGAAGCCATAAATCTGAATGAATCAACAAATCTAATTTCTAATTTATCAACTTTCTGTGTGAATGAAATATATTTTTCTTCAGTATTTGGAATTACCTCAATATTTTCTTTAAATTTCCCCATCGCTTTAACAAATAGATGTGCATCATATCCAGATAAATTATGAATGAATACTGGAACAAATGAAGGATTTTTATAATTCAAATTACAAATTTCATGAGCCGGACCTCGATATTTTCCAGTTAAATGATCATGATCTCTTACCTTTTTTCCTAATATCCCAATAGGTTTTTCCCCATATTTCTTATAATTATTCCATGTTATTATATCCTTTTCACATATATGACAAATATCAGTTTTCTGAAAATGTTTTTCTTCTTCAAAAGTCATTTCCAACGGTTTAATTTCTTCATAAATCTTTTGAATATTTTTAACTTCCTCATGAATCATTTCTACAAATTTATCAGTACAATCAGATCCTCTATATACTACAGGTTGTTTGTAATCATAATTTTGATATTTTATATAATAACAAAAACTATTCGGTTCATGTTTTTGATATTTCATAGTATAAGAACCTGATGAATCAGGTTGACAATTATCAATTTTTTTAGTTAAACATTCAAAATCTGCATATATTACGAAAGGAACTCTTAACGATCTGTTATAATTTTTGAAACTTAAATATTCACCTTTTTTCGGCATTTCAATTTTTACCGCTGTTTTAGTTTTACAATCAAGTTCATGTTTTTCTAATTTTTCAGCTGAATAATAATATCTTAAACATCTTTCACATGGATAAATTTTTACTTTCATATTTGTTAGTTGTGTTTTGACTAATCTAGAGAGATCCTTAATCCAACAGTAATGATCATTTTCATTATCTTTAATATAAAACAGATTTACATGTTTGTCTAATTTGTTTTTAGTTATCCTTAGAGGATGAACAGATTCTTCATATCCGTAAACATTTATAGATATATTGTTTTGTTTTTCGAATTTACTAATATCTTTAAAGGAAACTGGGAAGTTGATTCCATCAAAATTTAATTCATCTTTATACATTTCATATTTTGTAACTCTTTGAGGATCCTTGTCTACTGGATGTAATGCTGATAGAACTGACCACATAAAACATTTATTATCATTATTTTTTACATTAATAATTGCTTTTTTAGATTTTATTTTTTCTGGTAAATCGATATATGAAGAACCTCTCAATGGATTATATTTATTGATTCGAAGTTCTAAATAATCAATACTTACTAACTCCCATCCTGAACCATTTTTTTCAAAATCATCCATTTCTTTTATCAATTTCTCAATAGCACTATCATAAAATGTATTTAGATCTGAAGATTGTAATATGATTTCATTTTTAGTTTTAAATGAAAATTCTTCCAGAAAATAGTGTGCTCCACCAAACCATTTTTCTCCCCCCCTTTTTTTAAAGGTAAGGAAAAATTTAAGATTAACTTTCAAATCCATATTTTTTACATTTTCAGTTATCTTATCGATTATTATATTTCTTTTATCTTCCAAGAATTCTCTCGGATGAAAAAATCCTTCCATATTCCTAACTATATAGGTTTTTAATCTTGATTCATAAGCTGTTTCAATTTCCTGAATTTCTTGTTCATCATTAATGTTTACTTTCTTGTGTGCTAAAGATTCAATATGTTTCTCTTTATATGATTTTTTATAATATTTATTACAATCATCACATTTGATTTGTTTTTCCCTAGGAGGTTTAGGTTTTGAAAATAAACTTGGATGGAAATTGAATTCATTTATTGATGTTTTTTTGGATTGATTTATCGATTTTTTAATGGATTCATTTATTAATCTCTTTCGGTTTTTCTTTCTTTTTTCATCATTAGTGATCAACTTAATAAGATCAGATTTATTCTTTAATTTTGAAAATCCTTTAATATTACGTGATCTACAATAATCTTGTAATTGTTTCATCGTCCATAATTCAAAGTTTTTATCAGGTTTTGGTCTAGAAAACAAACTAGAATCAAAATTGAATTCATTTATAAATTTCTTTTTCTCTATTTCATCAATAATATGATTTATAAGATCATCTTTCTTATTATATTTAAAATATCCTTTAATATTGTGAGATTTACAGTAATCTCGAAGGTTTTTGAGAGTTTGACTTCTCAGTTGGTTCTCCATTTATTAGAAATGAACTTTTTAAATCCTGCAAATTTTTCCATCCTAGAAATTAATACATTTTTTTAAACTGATTCAAAATATATCCTCTAAATTGGTTTTTCTTTTCAATTATCTCAAATGGTTTCATCTCTAAAAATTCATTCCACAATTCTTCATTTCTCTTAAATTTTCTTATTCGAACATTATGTTTAAAATTATTTAATATTTCTAAATTGATTCAAAATATATTCTCTAAATTCATTTTTCTTTTCAATTATCTCAAATGGTCTCATCTCTAAAAATTCATTCCACAATTCTTCATTTCTTTTAGATTTTCTTATTCGAACATTATGTTTAATTTCTAATAGATCTGCAATTTTTGCAATAAAAAATTTATATGGTAGGGCTTTTCGTTTATAATTTTCATTAAAAACTTCAAACACTTCTTCAATTTTAATTCTATCTTCAGGTTCATCTATTAACTGTAATAAATGTTCATGAAAATATCTCTGTCTATATTTAAAATTATTATGAGGATTTCTTGTTGGTGGATAACAACTATAACAACGATTATCTAATACCGATTGTTTACAACAGATCTGACAAAATTCGAAAGGTTCTAATTCCTCCATTTATTAGGAACGAACTTTTTTAGATCTTACAAAATTTTACATCATCATTTGTTTTAAAATATACTCTCTAATAGATTAATTTATATTCAAAGTTATTCCATATTTTCACCATTCTCTTAGTTTCCTTAATTTCAATATTATTTCCTACTTTTAAATAATCTGCAATCTTTTTTACTAAATATTTATAAGGTATATATTTACCTCTATAATTATTAATAAAAGTTTCAAATATTTTTTCAATTTCAACCTTATCATTAACATTTTCTATTAAATTATTCAATTTTTTACGAAATCTATTTATTCTATACGATTTACGATTATATTTACCTATTTTAATGTCTGTTACACAATTATAACAATTATTATTTAATACACTATACCTTCCACATATACTACACATTTCCATTTCTCCATGATCCAAATTTTCATCTATAAAGTTTCCTTCTGTATCCGAATTTTTTAAATCGTCTCCATAAACTGAAGTTAATTCAAATTCGTCTTCGTAATGTGGAGGTAATTTAAATTCTTCCATAGATTCTTTTTCTTCTAATAACTTAATTAAAACAGATTTCTTCATGTTATAATAATTTTTTATTTTATACTGACTTCCCAAACGTCTTAATTCAACTATTTTTTTATCACTTAAT
Organism: Gonocerus acuteangulatus; assembly: GCA_946811695.1. Taxonomy (NCBI): domain Eukaryota; kingdom Metazoa; phylum Arthropoda; class Insecta; order Hemiptera; family Coreidae; genus Gonocerus; species Gonocerus acuteangulatus. The sequence goes on from OX328126.1 coordinate 93,390,265, forward strand.
TTTTCTTTAGTTTTAGATTTTTCTAATATTAAATCAATTAATGATTGTTTTCTCAGTTTAGAATAACCCTGATATTTATTTTCTTTACATATTTTTTGTAAATCTTTAACTGTCTTATTTTTCAGGTCTTCCATTTATTTAGAAATAATTTTTATCAATATAAAATTTATCATCGAAATATTTTGTTAAATATCTTTTCAAACTCAAATATTCTCATTTTAAACCTCTGATTATTGATTAAATTAAAATTAATTCTACATTCATAAGGTATTTCATAAATAGTTACAAGATCATTAAATCTTACCTTCTTCATTTATAGTTTTAAAAAATTCTATATTTATATTCAAATTCTTCAAAACAAGGGGGTCGTGATTTCCGACCCCTTTGAAATTTTTGCAGGTTGATAAAAAGTTAATATAAATTGTTTCTACTGAAATATATCAAATTCTGAATGTATCAAACCCATTCCTAAATGTCTTTTAATTTTCATTGCATTCGTTGTCAAATATGCCGCAGTTCTTTCTCCTATATCAGCATCACTCGAAATAACTCTTTCCCATGCTTTATTTTCTAAAATTTTGTCTGCGATATGTCTATCTGATACTTCTTTATGATCTCTATAAGATATATCATGTTCTTTTGCAGCTTCATCTAATTTATTAATTGGTTTATCACCTCTTTCCAATCTTTCATTTAATTTAGTACCTGGACCTAAATAGTTATAACCCGGATAATGTAATTCGAATGGTAATCCACTTAATATTTTATTAAACAATCCAGATCCTATAGTTTCATCCTTAATTATTTTATGTGGAAGAGCATTCACTAATCTTATTAAATATTCAGTTCCTTTTCGATCATCAATATGTTTTTCTAAAAGATTTGTTAAAAATCTGATAATACCGACTTTTTCATTATGAAAATTATTATCTCCAGCCAATTCTGAAGCATATATTAAATTCAATCTTGAAATCAATTCATTCAAATTTTGTATATACATAACAGAATGTTCATTATAATTAACTATTCCTCTTCCGGTAACCGGAATTGTCTTTAATTCTTCGTATATAGGTTTTAATAAATTTTTATATTTTTTTGATTGTGGAGCTTTTGGTCTATTTGTTGATGAGTTATTTTTGTTATATAAAACCTCACTATTAATTAAAATTTCTTTATAGGTATTAAATTCTTCTGGTGAATATAATTTTTCACCTTTATTATCAAATAAGTTTTCATAATTTTGTGTTAAGAGAACCCATAATCCTTTTGTTCCAATATATTTTTTTCCATCAATAATTAAATCATTTCCATCTATATTAACTTTATTCTTTCCGATTTTAAAAAATAATTTTTTTTCATCGTAAGTAATTCCATAATGTTTATCAGTTAGTTTTGGTAAATATGTTGCTCCAAGAGGACCAATTATTTGACCGATAACAGATGATGAAATATTCAATGGAGTATCTGATTCATTTAAACTGTCTTCACTTAAATCTGACTCGTCTTCTGAAACTTTTTCCATTGGAACAAATGTAACTCTCTTTTTGTCTTTTGAAAAAGGTGTACTTTTTGCAAGTGGTGTATCTTTATCGTATAATTCTCCTTCAAAAGATGTTTCTTCTCCCGAAGGTGGAATTTCCATATCTGCTATGTTTCTTGTAAACGGTACAAGATCTGTAATTAATGTTTTATTTTGTTCTAACACATTTTTTATACTCTTGTCGACTTGAGAAATCTTTTCATTAAAAGTATTATCAAGTTTATTGATTGCACTCGTTATCGGTAAATATTCTTTACCTTTTAAATCTTCTTCAAGTATTCTTTGTTTTCTGGCATGTTCAAATTTTTTAATTAATCTATCTCTTATCTTAATAGTTTGTTTTGGATCCATTTATTATATTAAAAAGTTCAGAACGGTTTAACTAGATTTAACTAAGTTAAACATTTCGTTAAGTTTATTTGTCATGAATCAGACTTAAATATATAATATTATTAACATTTTCATTATTTAATAATTCATGTCTTTCATTCCTAATAGTTACATTTATTTTTTGAATTTTATGAATATCGTTTCTAATTGGAACATAAACAATTTCTAAGGGTTTTTCTGAAATCTTTGATTCAAAAGGAACATTCGGGAAAAAACTATATACTAAATCAGTTTCTTCATGTATGTGTTCATTAGAAGAATGACTCACTAAACTAGATTCAACTAAATTACAATGAATTTCGATAACATCAAAAGGTCTTAATTTAGGTCTGAATTTTCCAACATGTACTGTGTTACTTGCATAATCTGTTGAAATTTCATTTTTAGTTGGTATTTCGAAACCAAAAATGTTTTTAAGATTTACGTCCAGATCAAATGGATACGGTGAAAACATTTTTACCTTTCCATCATTATTACTTTTTATATAGAACTTTTCGTTTACAAGTTCTTTCTTTATTAGATTATCGATTTCTTTTAAACTCCAAAATCCTTTTTCAATTTTAATATGTTTTCTTGATTTATTAATATCGAATGAAATGAATGAATCTTTTTGTATGTTAGGAATGTTATTATCCGAATAAAAACCAACAAGACCTATTTTATAATTTATATTTTCGTCTAGAAATATTGGATGTGCTAATTTCAAAGTCAACTCAGAAGTTTTACCAGTTATTTTTAACAATTTCATCTTATATAAATTACTCTATTTATAATGGAAAAAAAGTATCGTATAAAAATTTACCACGAAGATAAAAATAAGACTAACAATAAACCTTTTCCATTACCATTAAGATGTATAATTATCGGTAGTAGTGGTTCTGGAAAAACAACTTTATTAACAAATTTTATTTATGGAGATTGGTTAGATTATTCTAAATTATATGTATGTAGTAAATCTTTAGATCAAGATATTTATCAAGAAATGATTGAGTTGTTTAGTGATATTGGAAATAAAATAGGAGAGGATGTAGGGTGTTTTTATAATGATATTGAAGAAATGGAAAATGTAGATACTTGTGAACCAAATAGTTTAGTTATCTTTGATGATATTATATTTGAAAATCATGAAAAAATTAATGAATATTTTGTTAGAGGTAGACATAAAAATATTTCTTGTATTTATTTAAGTCAATGTTATAGTAAAGTTGATAGAAAGTTTATTAGAAATAATGTTAATTTTATTTGTTCTTTTAAACAATCTCTTCATTACACTGAAATGATATATAAAGATTTTGCTGGAAGTGATTTTTCATCCTTTGATAGCTTTAAAAAAATTTGTAATGATTGTTGGGAGGATGATTATGGTTTTCTATCGATAAATACATATAATAAATTAAACAATGGAAAGTATATCCATAAACTAGAGAAATTTATCTATTTTAAAGACTAGATTTTATCCTATAATAAATGGTACTTATATATTGTGTAAAGTGTAAAAAACAAACAGAAAGTAAGAATTATCATGAAGAAACTTCTAAAAATGGAAAACTCATGGGTAAAGGAATTTGTGAAATTTGTGGAAGTAAAAAGAATACTTTTTTAGGTCAAAAAATGAAAAAGAAATGAGTGTAAAAGAAGGAATAATTGAAGAAATTCATAAACCGGTTAGAAGAAATTTTGAAAGAACAAAAATTATAACTCGAGGAATAAATGACCTGTGGCAATCTGATTTAGTTGAGATGAATACTGGAAGTTTAAAAGGAATATCAAAAATTAATAAAGGATTTAAATATATTTTAACTGTAATAGATACATTTTCTAAAGTTTCTTGGGCAATTCCTGTTAAAGATAAAACTGGTAAATTAGTGACTGAAGCATTAAAAAGTATATTGAACGATAAAAATAAACCAAAAAATTTACAAACGGATAACGGAAAAGAATTTTATAATAAAGAATTTCAGAATTTAATGAAAGAATATAATATCAATCATTATTCTAGTTATAGTGAAATAAAATCTGCTATAGTAGAAAGATTTAATAGAACATTAAAAGAAAAAATGTGGAAAGAATTTTCTAAGAGAGGAAATTATAAATGGATAGATATTTTAGATGATTTGATTAAAACATATAATAATTCCTATCACAGAACTATAAAAATGAAACCTATAGAAGTTAATAAGAAAAATGGAGAAGAAGTATTAATGAATATTTATAATGATAACAATGTTAAAAATGAAAAACCAAAATTTAAATTAAACGATTATGTAAGGATAAGTAAATATAAAGGAATATTTGAAAAAGGATATACACCTAACTGGTCTACTGAAGTTTTCAAAATAAATAAAATAATAAATTCCATTCCTATTACTTATAAATTAAAAGATTTGAAGGAAGAAGAAATCGAAGGTAGATTTTATAAAGAAGAATTAATGAAAACCAAATATCCACATGATTATCTTGTTGAAAAGGTTTTAAAAAGAAAAGGAGATAAAGTTTATGTCAAATGGTTAGGTTTTGATAATTCACATAATACTTGGATAAATAAAAAAAATGTTGTGAATTAAATTTCTTTTTCACTGTGTAATTCCTCTATTTTTATAATTAGATATTCCTCACTAAATTCTTCATTATTTATTCTAAAATAATTACCATGAAATTCTAAATCATTTTTTAATTTTTCTTTTATTCTAGAATATAAATTAACACTATTTGGATCATAGAATTTTATTATCTCCTCACAATCTTGATGTTCTAAAACTATTTTATCAACAGCTCTTTTTAAATATACTTTTTGACATCTTATAACATAATAACTATATTCACATTCATAGTCGTTTAACTTAAATAATAGGAAAAAATGTCTTAATTTTTCATCTTTAGTTTTAGGTACAACATCAGATTTGATATTTGTTATTTTATTATTTAAATTTTCAATTTTTTCATCTTTCTTTTTTATAATTTTGTCTTTACTGTATAATTCTTCCTTCAATTTATACTCTCCTGTTTTTCTAATTGTTTTGATAACATTGTAAACCCATTTTTGAAATTCTTTTGCTTGAGGTAATTTCGATTTCATAATCAAAGAATATAAACCTAATTCGTTAATAAAAATAGTATGTGCTTGCATATTTGAAGAGTGCTCTTCTAAGGAGCACCCTTCTAAAATAAGATTTAGATTTGTTTTATGTTCTTCATCAACAAGATTATATGCTTTGGTTATTTTTTTATACTCTAATAATTCAGCAATATCTCTAGCTTTAAACCAAGGATCGTTATTTTCATCTAAAATCATAAATATTTCTTTATTATTATAGTTAAGTTTGTTGTTCAGAATATTTAGAATCCCCTCCATTTATTAGAAACGAACATTTTTAAATCCTGCAAAAATTTCCCAGTAGAAAGAATTTATATTCTTTTTTATTCATTATAAATTAAAGAAAATGAGTGAGTATAAACCTTTTAAAATTTCACTAACGGAAGGTCAAAAATCTAAAATTATTGGTGCTGTAAAAAAGAAAACTGATGTTACAATCGATACAAAAAAAGGAAATAATTCAATTTTGTTAACTCAAAGACAGATCGATAAGATTAACAGAAATGCTAAAGACGGAAAGGGAACTAGAATTAAATTAACATATAAACAATTAAGAGAAAATGAAAAAGATGGTGGAATACTTCCTTTAATTTTTGCAGGATTAGGAGCTTTAGCTGCTTTAGCGAGTGGAGCAAGTTCTATTGCAAACTCGGTTATCGATAAAAGATATAAAGATAAACTAATAGAAGAACAAACAAGACATAATAAAGAAATGGAAAAGAAACAGGGAGGAAAACTTGTAACAGTTAAAAAAAAAAAATAACTCCTTTATCTAATTTTGATATCGAGAATATCGTTAAGAAGTTAAACATAAAACATTTTAGAGGAGTTTTTATGAAAGATGAACTTCCGAAACATCCTAGAAATATTGAGTGTGGAATTGTAAACATTGATAATTCTTTCGGAAATGGTACTCACTGGGTTTCTTATTATAAAAATGGAAATAAAAAATATTATTTTAATTCATATGGAAACTTACATCCATCAAAGGAATTAGTTATATATTTGGGAAAAGATAATTTAATATATAATGAAGACAGACTTCAAGAAATTAATGATCCACCTATTTGTGGACATTTATGTTTGTTAGTTCTTAAATTCTTTTCTAAAGATATGGATTTTAATGAAATTTTAAATATAATAAATAGAAAGAAATGGAATCTTATTCAAGAGTTATTTTAAAATTTGATGTTTTAGGAAATCAAATTGTTTTTCCGGAATCTGGCGATATTGATGAAACGAAATTAAAAAGTGATATTGTAAATGAACTTTCAAATTCTTTTAGAACAGAATTCTCAACATTCCAAACAAAATTAAAAGATGATGAAAATAAATTAAAGAATGATTTAAAAAATGATTTTAATAATAAATTAAAGAATGAATTAAAAGTAAAAGTTGATGAAATTATCGGTTCATTGTTTACATTTACTAAAAGTTATATTGGTTTTAATAAAAAAAGACTTGTCAGTGTTTCAGAAGGAAGAGATAATAATGATGTAGTTATTATGAAACAAGTGAAAACGATGATAGAGAGGGCAATTAATGAAAATAAAAGAGATAAAAGAACAACTGATACAAAAGAATTTGAAGAGATCATCGATGAGAAATTATTTGAATATACAACTAAAGAAGATTTAGATGAAAAGATGAAAAAACTCACTCAGGATTTAATTAGTGATGTTATACCAGTACAAGTTGATAGTGATATAAAGAACAAAATGGAAGAATATTTGAAAGAAGAAGAGTTACAAATACATCTTCAAATATTTTCTGACACTTTATATAATAGTTATTACCCACAAGTAGAACAATTTATGAAAGATTTAAACAATAAAATAGAAGAACTGGAAAAAGACATAGCGAAAGAAGAATATAAAAAATCACTAAATGAAAGTATTCTTAAAGAAATAGAAATAATAAGAAAAGAATTAAACACAAAAGTATCAGAACTGCGAAGAGAACTTCATTATATTGCTTTACCTTCCGAATAGTATTATTTCCTAAAGTGGTGACAATTTTGAAAATTAAAAAGATTTTTTTCTTAATAAATGGAGACAACACAAAATAATGATTGGGATGAAATATCTTCATTTCCTGGTTTAACAACAGAATTTTTAATTGTATTTCAGAATAAATTAAATTGGAAACTTGTTTCACAATACCATCCGTTTAAATTAGAAGAATTAGGAATGTTTTCAAATAAAATAGATTGGAAAATCATTTCGCGATATCAGAAAATCGATGAACAAAAGATCGAGTTTTATTACTCATTATTTGATTGGAACATTATGTCTTTTTATCAAAAGTTTTCTCCAGATACTTTAATAAAATATAAACATTTGGTTAATTGGATAATAATTTTCGAAAGAACTGATATATCAAATGAATTTAAACAAGAACATTATGAAGAATTTTCGAAATATTATAAAAATAGATTTAATGTTGATACTGTACCTTCATTAATAAATTATGTTTTTTAAATTTTCAAACCTCGTCACTGAGACGGGGTCTAATAATTATAAACTACTTTTTAAATTATAACGATTTTTTATCTTAATAAATGGAGATGTATTCAAAATATAATCCTAATATAGAAAAACAACAATTTAAACATTTTTTCCCATCGAATAATACCGAATTGAATTTTAATAAAGAAAATCAGAGAATAGAATTCTTAATCGATGTTGGTGATAATTTTTTAAGTTCCCATTTTCAGTTTGTTATTTCAGGTTCGTTCAATGCCAAAGATGGTGAACACTATGGTATGAATTCGGGAACTAAATTAATAGATAATTTTATTCCTTTCTTATTTCGAAGTATAGAAGTGAAAAAACATAACAAATTAATTGATAGAATTGAAGATCCAGGTATTATAAGTACTGTAAAACATACGATATCACTGTCTCAAGATGAAACTTTGTCTAAAATGAATGGTGCAGTGAAATGTGATCATAAATATGGAAAATTTAATTATTGTGGAACCTTAAACGATTTAGGATTAGGATATTTTGGAGGTATAAACATACCAATATACAAAGGAGGATTTTTAATAACATTTCTTAGAAACACTGATGATGACGGGATTTTTCTATCACTTCAAGCAGATGGAAAGTCTTATGCACCTACAGGTAAAATTACAATAACTGATTTTTATTTACGTGTTCCTATCATAGAGTATTCAACACCTTCAAAAATTGAATTAATTAATGAGATGGACAAGTTTGGTGGAACACAAGAATTTGTATTTAAAACTTGGGAGTGTATTGAAAAAACTGGTATTATGGGATCAAATTTAAGTTTTGATATAACTAATATTTATAGGAACATTGATAAACCGAAATTCATAATTGTAGGATTCCAAACATCGAGAAGAAATGATCAAAAGAAAGATCCTTCTAAATTTGACCATGTTGATGTTAGAAATATTAGAGTTAAAATTAATGAAACATATTATCCGGAAGAAATGTTAAATTTAGATATTAAAGAGAACAATTATTCATTATTATATGATATGTATAAAGATTATAAAAGGTCTTATATCGGAAATATGAATATGCTTTATGATCCTGATGATTTCATAAAAAATAGACCTTTATATGTAATAGATGTTAGAAAAGGACCAATTAATATTTCAAATAGTAAAAATAATATTATTCTGAATGTTGATTTTCAGAATGTAGTTCCTGGTGGTACAAATATATATGTGATTATTGTTTCTGAGAAAAAGTTGAAATATGATTTTATAAAGAATGATTTAATAGAAATTTAGAATGACAAATATTTAAGATTTATTTATGTCTCTCAAGACTTTGAAAGTAATGGTTAATTTTTTTATTTTTAATTTTTTCTAAAAATGTGCAAAAATACCCCGTATTCTCCTTCCTCTCTCCTTTTGGCTTCAACCTTACTTTGTTCTTTAGTTACCTTTGTACTTCCTTTGGAAGTGTTCAACTCGTTATTTTTGAGTTGCTTGAGCCCATCACGGACCATCAGGCGTTTATAGCCGTCTGTCAACTTTTCAGGCTTGGTAACTTTTTTTTTAGATTTTACAAAGTAAGGTGAGCGTGAGGTATTTTTGAGGAAAATGGCATGCTCTATGAGATCACCGCATGCGTCACATCGTTTCCGGTGTACCTATGGCCATCTCGGTACATCGGAAACGATGTGACGCATGCGGTGATCTCATAGAGCATGCCATTTTCCTCAAAAATACCTCACGCTCACCTTACTTTGTAAAATCTAAAAAAAAAGTTACCAAGCCTGAAAAGTTGACAGACGGCTATAAACGCCTGATGGTCCGTGATGGGCTCAAGCAACTCAAAAATAACGAGTTGAACACTTCCAAAGGAAGTAAGTAGAAGGAAAATAGGGTTTCTGGCGCACTTCCAAAATACCTCCATTTTACCCGAAAAACCTGATCGCTGGGTTTTTGATGATTTTAATAAAAAGTGAGTTAAAGTAAGTTAAAGTGAGTTAAAGTATGTTACTTTAACTTACTTTTACTCACTTTAACTTACTTTAACTCACTTTTTATTAAAATCATCGAAAACCCAGCGATCAGGTTTTTCGGGTAAAATGGAGGTATTTTGGAAGTGCGCCAGAAACCCTATTTTCCTTCTACTTACTTGTTATATCTTGTTTCCATTATGAAGGAGTACTCCTTCATAATGGAAACAAACATCCATCTATCCCAGTAGCTTATTCGGTCCACATGAAAGAAACCTATGACAACATGAAGATACTTCTACAAAAAATCAAGTACCATGAGTACAAATGGCGCATTTGTGCAGATCTTAAAGTGGTAGCCATGCTTACAGGACTCCAAGGAGGTTACACTAAATGTTGTTGTTTTTTGTGCGAGTGGGACAGCAGAAAAAGAGGAGACCATTATGTCATCAAAAAATGGCCAGAGCGTAAGGAAAAAGTAGGTGAAAAAAACATTACCAATCCTCCATTAGTGGACAAAAACCAAATAATTTTACCCCCACTCCACATAAAATTGGGGCTAATGAAAAACTTCGTAAAAGCGATGGACACGGAATGAGAAGGTTTCATGTACTTAAAACAAAAATTTCCGCATCTCAGCGATGCTAAGATAAAGGAGGGAATTTTTGTAGGACCCCAAATTCGACATCTACTCAAGGACCTCACTTTTGAAGCAAAGTTAAATACTACTGAGAAAAAGGCTTGGATTGCTTTTCGAGAGGTATGTGCTAAGTTTTTGGGAAACGAAAAATCTAGAGACTACCGAAAAATAGTCCAAGAACTGCTTACTTCATATAAAACATTGGGATGCAATATGTCCTTAAAAATACATTTCCTGCAAAGTCACCTAGACTTTTTCGCCCCAAATTTGGGTGCAGTTTCGGACGAACATGGAGAACGATTCCACCAAGACATATCCAGAATGGAAAAAAGATATACTGGCAAATGGAATGAGAAGATGCTGGCGGATTACTGCTGGACACTGCAGCGGGAGACAGTGGAGGAAGAGTACAAAAGAAAAAAAAATAGTCATTGACGATGTGTGTATATTTTTTGAGTTGTGTCATATCCAGTATTATACCTGATAGCATGCAGGATTCAATTAATTATATTTTACCGTTGAAAAAGAAAAAAAAATCTGTTATAATAAAGACAATAATTTTCAAATACAATTTTTCATTTTTTCCAAGTTTCTCCTCTTTTCTCTCAAAATCAGAGGGTAATAGAATTTTCCTGAGTTCAGATTCGGACTCAGCACACCTGAAAACATGAGAAACAGGCAAAATTGTTCAAGGGAGGGGAGAAAAGTTTTTTTTTCAGAACAGTGTAATAGAGCTTTTACATTCCCTAAATTTCCACAAAGACACAGATGTAATTTAATAATTATGATATATTTCGCACTTGTATTTCTCAAGTGACAAATCAAAAATCGTTGATTTTCAGTTATGGCTATGACAGACATATTAAATATCCCTTTATCAACCATCAAAACTGTATGTACCTATCTTCAGGGTTTGTACACCAGAGGGCACTTATGTCACTCTTCCTGTCTTAATGATATTCCCCCCTACATACAAGAGACACATTTTCAGTTGAGTTTTATTTTGAGTTCTGTCACTTTAGGAATCTGAAATTTTATTTTGAGTTCTGTCACTTTATAATTTAAGAATACTAGAGGGATATTATTTAGACTGTTATTTGAGTCGTTGTGTATTTCCATCGCTGATGAAGTATATAATCTTGAATATATGTAACAGGGCCTTACTGCCGGTACATGACCAACAGCTCGGGGTCAAGTCCTCTTATGAATATGCACAAGCTAAAGGAAGGCAAAATTACAGGCTGCTCGGAAGGGGCGTGGGTCGGCACTTCAATCCCATCTCTTTTTATGTAGGCGCACAGCCCGCAAACCAGCTGTCAGGTAGTGGCGTCGTGTTGTAGTCGCTTCTTGATACCCTCTTCTTCACTCTAAAATAGTAGTGTTTTTATTTTATTTTTTGGAAATTTAGTTTCGGGTAGGTAGGAATTATTAATCCCATGCGGCCAACATCAAGTAATGAATTTGCTGTAAGCACTTCATATGTTATTAAAGTGACAATACTACTACAATTACCCCATGAAATTACATGTGATTTATTTTTGTAGCATAAAAAAACATTTTATGTGTAATCAATAGTCAAAATGTGCATTTTTTTAGGCTAGGAGTGGCTGACCCAAATCGATTGGTGGGCCAAGTAAAAATTTACTAAACTGAGGTGGGCACATTAAACAACACATTAAAAAACAAAAAAAAAAAATTATTCTACAACTGACCCTTTTTTCCAATCTTCTTATTTTCGTGGTAGGCGGAAGGTCAATTAATAAAAACTTCACCATACAGTATCACCAACTTTATTCCGTCCCTACATGTTTCACACCTTTATTGGTGCCTCTTCAGGGGAAAAATTACATATGTAAAACTTACAGCCTCAATCTGAGGAGGATAAACTTCCACCAGTACGGCCACGTCTAGAATGATCATGGTCTGAAAGAATCCAAAATGGCGAAATATAATCAGCTGACCCATAATCGATTTGTCAAACAATTAAAATTTAAAAAAAAATAAATAAATAAATATTATTATTCAAATTTTCAGTCTATTATAATTATCTCAGAATTTTTAGGACGGGTTATCTGTAGGTTACCAGCCTCTTCTAGCCAGGTTAGGGATAGCCACCACCCCACAGTGGGAATCGAACCCACGACCCTTAGCACGGAGTGTTAAGTGCTACCGCCTTAATACTCACGGCCACCGGGCCTCCACAAAAACAAAATTATTCTGATTATTTTATGTGACACCAGTTTTTACTTGACGTTGGAGGCGATAAACATTTAACATTAAGCTCTATATAGAAACACATTACAATCTTAAAGAATCTCCACATAATTGCCTTCTGAAAAATATTACATTCGTTTCACAATAAAAAGAAACAGATGGGGTCTCCCATGGTCTAGAGGCTAGCGCCTCGGATTCATAATCGGGAGATGGTGGGTTCGATCCCCACCGCCGCGGCGGCAGGAATTTTCTCATATCAAGGCTCGTCGATGCGCCAATAAAAAAAAAACAAAACTAACGGATAATATAGTCGAAACTCGTAGTAGTTTATTCATTATGTTTTATCCAGGAGCCTGTTGCGACAATTTGTTATGACGGGATTTAATTTGAAAAAAAAAGTACTCCCAGCGATAAGAGGGTCACCTGAATCAAAAGCACAGATAAAAATCACAAAAAAAAAAAAAAAAAATCAACCAGATTACCAGACGATGTTGGGAGACACAGATTTTTTATAATTCATCATATTAAAAACTGTATTAATGTACAAAAAATAATACTTATTAATACAAGTTATAAATTAATATTAAAAATCTATATATATAAAAATCACGTGTCTGTCTGTTTTTCTGTTTGTTTGTTCCTTATACAAATCTACACCGTTTGACCGATTTTGACCAAACTTGGAATAATGGTAGGTCTTGATACGAGAAATCTCCTAGGCTAGGTCAAAAAAATCTACCAGCTGTCTGTCTGTATGTTTGTCCCTTATACAAATCCACACCGTTCGTCCGATTTTGACTAAACTCGGTACACATGTAGATCTTAATCTGAGGAGTGTCGTAGGCTAAGTCAAAAACGTCTTATAGCTGTCTGTCTGTATGTTTGTCCCTTATACAAATCCACACCGTTAGACCAATTTTTACGAAACTTGGTATACATGTATGTCTTGATACGGGGGTGTTACAGGTTAGGTCAAAGTCGTCTAGGACTCACAGTTGGGAGGCCACGGGTTCATAACAGTTACAGATTCGTATTATTAGATTTTAATAATACTTATTTGGTGTCTAATTTATTTAGGCTTTTCTATACGCAGAAAGTTGGCGTAGCATGGCACGCCGGGTAACGGCTAGTATATAATAAATATATATAAAAATAGCATTGAAAATAGAGAATAGTAGTTGTTACCCGGCGTGCCATGCTACACCTACATTTTGCATCTAGAAAAGCAAAAATAAATTAGAAACCAAATAGGAATTATTCAAATCTAACTATTTGGGTTCATAGTTTCGAACCCGTCACCTACGAACTGTGAGTCCTAGACGATTCTAATCTAGCCAATGACTCTCCCCAAATCAAGACCTACACGTGTGGCAAGTTTGATTAAAATCGGTCGAACTTTGTGGATTTCTGAAAGATACAACCACACAGCTGGTAGACGTTTTTGACCAAGCCTATGACACGTAACGTTTCAAGACCTACTTGTGTGCCACGTTCGGTCAAAATCGGTCAAACAGTGTGGATTGGTTTAAAGAACACTCATTCAGACAGACAGCTGGTAGACGTTTTTGACCTAGCCTGTTTGCCAAGTTTGATCAAAACCGGTCTAACGGTGTAGATTTGTACAAGTAACAAACACACATACAGACAGCTGATAGACGTTTTTAACATAGCTTATGAGACTTAAGTGATCAAGACCTACCAATGTTCCAAGTTTGGTCAAAATCGGTCAAAGGCTGTGGGTTTGTATAAGAAACAAACAGACAGACACACAAACAGACTAACATACACGTGATTTATATATATATATATATATATATATATATATATATATATATATATATATATATATATATATATAGATTCAATATAGAAGCAATGATTTCTATGGATCGAATTCCCTCCTAGTTACTATTGTGTTAATTTCAGGTTGGATACACCAATGAGATAATAACATATTAGATTCCGTTCATCTTAGAAGGATAAACAAACGTGTCCTGAACTATTAACCACTATCAATATCCCTCGGGAACGCGCGGTATCCAGTAGATACATAGGCGCAACGTCTCACGGGAATCCGCTATGATAGGATAGAGTGAGGCAGCTCCCGTCACTTCTAGCTGCTTTTTTTCATTTTTACCGTCACTTCAGTTTTTAATTGTTGCTCGTCGGATGAGGTTAAACCTGATTTTGCCCCATTTGTGCTTCTTAGATACATCGCGCGTTCCCAGGTAATTAATTCTTATATACGTTTTTTTTTTTTTAAATTGTGTCTCTATTAGGTTCTATTTGGTCCTTTGCATGTTAGGTAATGCATGACTATGTCTGAAATATCCATTTGAGTATTAAGATTACAGTATTATCTCTCAGATATCGCGCGTCCCCGAGATAACTCAATAACTTTTTTGTGCTTTCTTGAGCACTAAACTTCCTTCTATTTTTAGTTTCCTTGTTCTTCTTTTGAATTATTATTTGTATATAGTTCTATTATTCTTTTAATGTTTGTATGTTTTATTGATTTGACTTATTTTTAGTATACTCAACATAACAGTTACATAACATTTTTTATAAATCAGTATGTTTTTATAAAGCAGTATGTTTTTATATGGCAGTATGTTTTTATATAGCAGTATGTTTTCCAAATATGTAATAATTAAATTCAAATGAAGAGAATCTTTATTATCTTATTGTATGTTTCTTAATTATAAATTAAATACAAAAATACTTCATTGGTTATCCTTAAAATAATTATAAGAATATTTTAATAATTTAGCTAAATTAAACTTTTATAATTCATCCAATGCGATATATTGCATTATTAAAATTGAAAAAAATATTTTATTAGAATAATATAAACGATTTTAATGGATTAGTACGTATTTACTGGGTATTAACCCCCCTTGTATCTCTCAGATACATCGCGCGTTCCCGTGTTAGGAAATGAGCGCGCGCTCCCGAGGGATATTAATGGGGCCGGCGATATGAGCTTAGAGTTTGTCCTTTGCATTCTAAAGATCTTGGAGCAAATTAAATCAGTTTGGCGCCGCTTAAAAATATCCTCCATTTGTGAACAAAGAATCTAGCAACATTAATTAAAACCGTTACATATTTATTAGATTGTAAAATAGGTTTTTATGTGTCAGGAAAATTATTAGGTACACTTTTCAATGTATTTGGAGATGAGTAAATCCAATTTAAATAGAAACATTTAACAAAACCTATGTGAGAGTGTTGTTTTTTTTTTTCAACACCAAAAGGGAGCAAACCAGCTTCCAGTGATTCGATGGTCTAGTGGTTATGGCCTTCGAGTGGTTAGATCGGGGTTTGAGTCCCACCAGCAGCAGAAATTGTCTCATCTCACGGCTCGTTGAAAAATAAACACCCAAAAATATGTATATTATGTATAGTTAAAGAAAACTGAGAATCAGAAAACATCTATATATATAAAAATCTCGTGTCTGTCTGTTTGTATGTATTTCGGTTCCTTCCTTATACAAATAGTCAAATTTCAAAATTTGGTCAAAAGGCCAAAAGTTTTGTTAAAGAAAAATTGGCTACAATGTACCATTCAGATTGTGACGGCCATTTTGAATCGACAGCCATTTATTTGTTTATGTTCTTGATAATTAGAATAAATCGAACTCATTGATAACTTTACATCATTATATAACCATGTAATGCAGTTTATTTCAATTTTATATCAACAGTCACTGTCTAACTAAGGAGCGCTGGCCTTTCTTTGATAAGAGTTATCTATTCGCAGGCTCTGGTGCTGGCCTCTGTCGGCTGTCTTACGAACTACATCTAGACAGATATAAACAAATTCACACCGTTTGCCCGATTTTGACGTAAATGGGCATACAGGTAGATTTTGATACGGGGAGAGTCAAAGGCAGAAAGTAGGTGTAGCATGGCACACTGGGTAACAGCCAGTTATCTATAAAATTAGAACAAAACCACAAAAAAAAAAGAAAAAACACTTCTCATATTTTATATAAAATTAAAAAATAACAACCACTCCTGGTTTTCTTTACGACCATTCTTCGTAACTTTGGCCATCAAGACACCTTCTGGAAGAGTAAATATATCTGATTATATGCCCTCATAAATTTAGGCTCATCTCATGTAATTATCTATTCGAGGGGTTGGTGGATATAAAACCACCCCCTACTCCCGCTTAAACAAGACTGATATCCCTGTTCTTTCCCTTCACTCTTATAATTTTTCTTTAGGGCTGAGGGCTGTATCTTATATAAATCATCTAAGTCCTTCCTTTTTAATTCTTCAATATTTCAATGTTATAACTTTAGCAATAAGCTGCATGGAGCAATCAACTTTTTATAGGGGAATAAAATTTGTTTTCTAATTAATTATTAAAATGAGCCCAACCTATTTATGAATAAGTTATTGGCTAGAATTAACAATAACCCTCAAACCAAAGTATGAAAGTAAGGGAAAAAAATATGAAACATGAGGAGAATCAAAAATTTACGAATATTTTTTTCAAAATTTCTGGGATATTACACATAATTAAACTTCACTATACAAAATTATTTACATAATGAGATGCATCTAGTTAGCCTTCAGAGTGATTGAAAATCAATGAATATTTGGGTCTGGGCTAAGAAAACCAATCAATTTTCGGAAATATTAGATTTTTTCCAAAAATCTCTTTTCCTCAACCTAGATCTTGATATTCCTCGAAACTCTTAAATAATTTAAGGTTTCCCCCTATTTAAAAAACAAACGAAAAAAACAACAAAGCTTTATGTAGTATACAAATTGAAGTTTTTTTTTTTCCTTTTTTTTATTGGAGTGCCGACATCCTGACATGAACTTTCTGCCACTGGCGGGACTCGAACCCCCCCATCTCCCGCATGTGAATCTTAGGCGTTAGCCACTAGACCGCGGGGGGACCGAATTGAATTAGTTAAACGCAAATTAAAAGTTAAAAACAAGACATCCTATCTTATACCTTATTATTATTAATTATTAAAAAGAATTTGGCATAAGCTTTGAAACATTTGGAAGACACATTGATAATCACATACAAACACTATATATATATATATATATATATATATATATATATATATATATATATATATATATATATACACATATGTGAGCATATGTATAATGTTGAGTACATTTTATATATATATATATACATATATATATATATATGTGTGTGTGTGTGTGTGTGTGTGTGTGTGTGTATTTATTCATATGTAGGCATTGAATAAAATTACAAATTAATTTTACATGAATTTATTAAAATGACTCTGCATATACCGCATCATCTGATGACTCTTCAGAAGCCTGGAAACTAAATACAGCCGAATGGAACTTGGTGTATAATTTTTAATTGGTTGTTTTGTTTTATTTATTTTGATTGAATTTATCAGTAAAGCTAGTATTTTATTAAATGAAGGCAAGAAAATGAGAAACTTATTGGTAATAGTGTTTTTCTAGAGCAAACGTTGGAGTCATTTCCTTCAGGATACTGTCAGTTTCCTGTTGTGGCGCTTTTAAATTCTTTGGGATATGAACAGAGCCACGCTGAGATGACGCAGTTCCTGCGATTCTGATATTTTTTACTGTATACTCTTCAAATGAAACCAGAGATAACATAATATTGAGCCAAACTAAGACAGGCCTTTCCTGCGCCGGACCTTTTCGCTGGTGTTTTTCATTGGTGTGTTTCTGTCCACTTTACTAATGAAAAGCTGCCAAAGTCCAACATCTCGCCCCTATCAAGGCCCACCCTCTCCAATCCGAGCTGTGCAAACCAATCAATCTCAATTAAAGGTAAGATTCATTAGGAGCAACCCTCAACCACGGATCCAATCATACGCTGTCCTACAGAGCAAACCTCCCGGCACTTGGCAAATAGCACCCTCCTCCTAACTAGATCCAGCTAGTCTCGCGGCACAGTGCTCCTCCAAGTTATGATTGTGTACGTCGGAAGTTCTTAAGTTCCGGGTATTACTTTCGATCAAGTTGGTGTCTGCTGTCTGGGTGTTGATGGACATTTGGCCAAAGATATTTTAGAAACCACGTAACTTACTTAAATTTCTCAAAAAAATATTTAACTATCCTTCAATGTGGCTATATTCACTATGGAGATAATAGAGGTTCGGTCATAATATTTGAGTAAAACCACACCCTTCTTTCAGTAGGTGCGTATCTTTTTGGAACTTCAATGCAGAGCCACCGTGCATGCGCGAACGCCAGCGGACACTTTTTTGTGACTCATCGCTAATGCATATTTATGCTAAAACAATTTTAACGACTTGGTTGTGATTGGATTTATTTCGCTGATCCCACAGGCAAGACTGTATCATAATTAAGATTACCAGCTCTATCAATAAATTCCTTGTCAATTCTAGGGCTTATTTTGTGAAGCGCTGGTCGTCCGATAACGGCCTAGAAACAAATATGTTTGAACGGCCGAGAATCAGGAGTCATCGGATCAAGTCGGATCGGGTCGGGAATGTAGGCATCTCCGTGCCAATGTAGGCTTGTGTTTGTCTTCCTTCCGACATTCGGTTGCTTTCGAATCAGATCCAATGTCCTAAGGAGTCACGGAATATAAACATATGTGTCGTAAAAAAAAAAAAAAAAAAAAAAAAAAAAAAAAAAAAAAAAAAAAAAAAAAAAAAAAAAAAAAAAATTAAAACAAATATGATTGACTTGTCAAATTATTAGAGACTGAATTCTATTGTACACAGCAGACAATATTAATGCTCAGAGTTAAAATTAGACTCCACGACATGACTACACGTGGGTTGTTGATAACTATATTCACACGAGGCAACTTTATTCGGAGAATTCTATGAAATATTCATTATGTCCGACAAGATTAACATAAACCATATTGTAACAATATAGTATTAGATTACAATACAAGTTCGAGGATAAGAAACCAGTATTAATTATATATATTTATATATATATATATATATATATATATATATATATATATATCAATATTTGTTGCATTTGTTCTAGAGAAAATATTGCATGAAACATTTTCACTTTTCAAATTTTTTCTCAAATATCTTGAAATATGGTTCGAAATGATGAGAAAAACACCTCACAAGGGAAATATAGAGATTTAGGGTCACCGATCAGGCCCAATATTTTTCTGATAATTCTGCAGCGTAAAATAGGCGTTTTTGTGCCTTAGGAGCTAAAAAAAAAAAATAAATAAAATAGGTCGAAAATTCATTATTTTATATCTCGCGTTTGGAC
Organism: Gonocerus acuteangulatus; assembly: GCA_946811695.1. Classification (NCBI taxonomy): domain Eukaryota; kingdom Metazoa; phylum Arthropoda; class Insecta; order Hemiptera; family Coreidae; genus Gonocerus; species Gonocerus acuteangulatus. The sequence continues at coordinate 93,409,843 of OX328126.1, forward strand.
AATGATATCAAGATGTTTATTTCATCAATTGATTTGTTTTAGTAAGTAGATAAAAGGAAAAATATGATAGTTCACAATAATGTATATATTGTTAAGTAAAAAAACAAAAATATTTTTAAGTTTTCAAATAAACTAGCATTATAAATATTTTCCCAACAAAAATAACAGCAGATTTAAAATCAGCACTACAAGAAACCATAATGTGGTAAACATTACAGGGGGAAAACGATAATAATTTTTCCTGGTCCGGAAAGAAATTGAAATGCAATATTTTGCCTTGAGATAATCCGATTCTTATGTCCTTGAGCTCCTAAAAAAGAAGGGAGCTTCTTTTTTTTAACCATATAAATAACTGTTGTATTATCTTAAAAGCTAGTCGTGAGAAATGCGTCACAAAATTAAAATCTTTTAAACATTCTTGTTGCTAATTTTAAATCTGCTATTTTTTTTGTGTGTGAAAAAATGTAAAATGCTACTTGAAAATATAAATATTTTTTTTATATTTTTTAAAAAAAATTTTAATTACTGTTTAACGATTATATTTATCCTTTTATCTACTTTCTAAAACAAATCAATTGGTGAAAAAATCTTGTCGATATCGTTTTCCAACCTCGAGATATAAAATAATTAATTTTCAACGTATATTATTTCATTTCTCAGCTCCTAAAGCCCATTGGATAAAACGCTTGGATACGTATTCCCTGCATGTTGGACTTTTGACGTGAAATTCTCTAATGAGTGGAGGCCTACACATTCTGCGTGACGGGTTACGGTAGTGGTGTCATCTGCCAAGTGACCAGAAATTGATTTTGGTTGGTAATCAACTTCGTAATTTTACGGCAAGACAAAGGCTTTATTTAGTTACCATTTTTTTAAAATTATAATGGTTAGACTAAGTCAATGGAATCTGCCCCAATACATTGTTCAAATCTACTATATATTTGTCAAATACCACTCACTGACCTATCATCGCCCAGCCAAAACCTGTTGACAGAATAGTTTGAAATTTTGCATTGGCACTCCCTTTGCATATGAACATTCGCTAAGAAAGGATTTTTTTATTCAACTTTTTAAGTAATTTTAGAGAGGTTTGAATTTTTCGTTGATCAGAGAGCAGGCACGCCTAGGCAGCCAAGCATTGCTAGGACGATAACAGGTCACTTGTTACCGTACTGTATCTATTTCATAATATTATTTTTAATTGAGGTTAATTTCAACTATGATGGCAGACCTAGAATTACTAGAAATAATAAAACTGTGATTTTGTCCCCCATAGAGTTTACGCCCTGGTATGGTCCATCTGAGGTAATAAATAATATCCCGGAACCTTGCATAGCCTCCTCACCCATCAGCATCTCCAGTCAGAACACTTTTTAGTAATTCTTGCCATGATAATGGGTGTTTCCAAATGACATTTTGGAAACATAAATTTTTAAATTTTAACGTCCATGTTGACCTGTTCTGGTTAAACTCCTGTAGATAATGGGTTATCTACAGGTTATCTGTTTGTTGACGCTGGCCCGGAGCGCCCCAGTGTCAAGAAATATTATACTTTGATTACTTATTAATTGATGAATGATATATAGTATGACGGGAAAAGTGCTATAATAAACTACACAAAATTATATAGTAGCGTTAATTTTGCTGATACATTATTTAACGCAACAAAATAACTACTTATCTGCCGTAACGAAGCACGGGTAGTCAGCTAGTATCTTATAACGCTAAATTATTGGTCGAATGAAGAGCCTACCAACCATAAATACACCATAAGATCGTGTTCGTTTAGTGCAGTCGTTTCCCGCCAAAACTCCACTAGGCCGTACGATTTTCCCCACTCACCGATCCAAACGAAATAAAACTTTTATCGCAAAGAGCTGTAACAAACCCTCGTAGCATTTACAGCCACCCCGCAAGGTATAATACCCTGCGTATAATAGCACATATACTCCAGTAAGAAAAGGAACTGTAGCAGTTTTTATTGAGGGTATCGTTGGCTCGAGCATTAAATTACATATGTGAATATCACCTTTCTTCGAGGAGGGATCGTAAAAAATGACACCTGGATCTATTTTGTGGCGACAATAAAGCAAGCTTATATGTCCTTGAAACAAAGTGCTACCATGATCTTTTAACCATTCCAATATTTTACGGTCGATCGTATCCATGAACTATATTTTACCATGAAATTATGAATTTTATTGGCTCAGCGGGGAAAAATTCATGATTCCGCTTTATTGTCGTCTGTCATGTTTTCTGAAGGACCCCCTAGAATGTTGTCATAAATATGAGGTTCACCTTTTAAAGATGGTTTTATTGCAAAATAAGACCTTCTCCGGTCAAATTTTAGTTTTACAAAAATAATTTTTTTACTAAGTATTGCTTTTTGAAATTGACTACATTATGTAATGCTAAGGATTATGGTGGAGTCCCAGGACCTCCTAAGATTATTCTTGATGATCGTCAGAAAGGCCTTCAGATGAATTGGGAAGGGGGTGAGGCTCTAGGAGCCGCCAACTTCTTAAGTGATTCACTCCTATGCGCTACAGCTATTTTAGCACTTTCCTCCGAAGGAAAGTAGCTATTGAGGTTGGACTCATGACGGAATTTTTGAAAAATGTCTTCAAATCTTTATCGATCCTACCTAGTAGACACCGAAAATGACCCCCGGTAAAATTTATATATATCTATATATATATATATATATATATATATATATATATATATATATATATATGCATATATATATGTGTCTGTTAACACGATAGCGGCCAGAGTTTTTGTTTTTTCGTCACGAAACTTGGTATATAGCATTCAATTAGCAAACGATTGAACGAGTTCGTTAACCACCAAAGTCGGTCCACCGGAAGGGGGGGTTTACCCCGAACCCAAAACACTTATTTGACTATGTCAGCCATAATATTTGTTATATTTCAACGAAACTGTGTATTCGTAGTGGTAATATGGAGAGAAAAGTGAGATATAAAAATGAACTAAATCGGTTCATTAGAAGGGGGGGCTTACTCTGGACCCACAATACCAATTCGCCACTACCAGCCGTGATTTTTGGTATATTTCGACGAAACTCGGTATTCGTAGTGCTAATCCACAGGTAAATGTGTGTTGTAAAAATAAACTAAATCGGTTCATTAGAAGGGGGGGGTTTACTCCGGACCCAAATTCCTAATATACTCATACCGGTCGTAATTTCTGCTGTATTGTAACGAAACGCGGTATACGTCGTGGGTAACTCATGAGAAAGAAGTGTTGTAAAAATGAGCTGAATCGGTCAATCGGAAAGCGGGGGTTTAATTTGTAATATATTTGAATAGAAAAGCCGGCAGACGTAGGTTCACAAAGCCGCCGCAAGGAGCGCTTTCTACCACTAGAGTGACTGTATCCTGTTCCTGCGTTAGATCAAAATACGATAATATGAGGATTTTTGTATTTATTACGTAGTGTAGTAGGTACCATGTGTAAACATAACTCTGGAAGCAAATTAATAATTGATCAGTTACTCATTACAAAATTAAAAGAGAACTATTCATGTTTTTATTTTATTTCTGTAGGATATTTTAAGCAAATTGTTCTGGAAAGTAGTCTGCACTACCCAAATTCTGAGGAAAGTGCTTAGTTATGCAGCTCCTGCGAGACGAACTTTTTTTTAACTGAAAAAGGCCACTAAAGAGTATGCTGAAACGTTAATATAGATTTTTCTTAAAATCCTTCGTTTTTGCTTAGGCGAATCCTCACTATACCTGGACTTCTCACCACGACGGCTATCTGCATATGGAGGGTTCTGAGCACAACTAGGCCAAGCCCATGTTATACAATTTTCAGAAAATTATTATTATGCGTTTTAATTGCAGAAACTTTGTATAAATCCTAATGACCAGAATAAGTCTTAAAAAGATTGAGAACTTAAAAACTGATTTATTTATGTATAGTTTTGTTCATAAAATAGTTTTAACTTCTACTTGGCTTATTGGCGCTCAGAAAACAAATAAGAATGACTTCCAGATGTGTAGCAAGAACTGCTCGTGGCAAAATAATGAAGTTAGGACTTGGTCACCTGTAGCACTGAAAAGAGCCATTTTAGTAATACTCTTCAATCCCATTACAACAAAAAATGTCAAACATGGACTTGGTCTAGTTGTGCTCTGAACTGTCCATATAATTATGTGCTATTTAATTATTGGTTTCTTTAAGTAAGTCCTCAATTATGCTCAATTTTTTAGTATATTGTACTATAAATTCCTTCTTTTTTTTAACATATTTAAATTTAAAGGTATGTCTGAGGGCGTAAAACTTACTTTCCTGAGGGCTCAAGAAAAAAATCTTTTTTTTCTAAGGAATTTATTGTACAATATTGTAAAAAAATGTTTCTTGCCATATGGTTTATATAATTTATTTATTTAAATTAAAACGTCCATCAATAGGTTTCCACCCTTTTCTAGCCAGGACAGGCCTGATGCCTTTTCTTTTTTTTTTATAGAAAAGCCACCACCATTAATGGGATTCGAACCCAGTATATAATAATATTTTATATTGGTTTATATTATAATATTTTTTTTTTAGTAAAAGTTACGGTTAAAAGTGTTACATATACTCAACGTTTGACATATAGTCGATACAAATACTAAGTATAGAATGTAAAAAGTGGTTTGGTACCTTACAGATGACTTTATATATATATATATTCCTTTTTATCCTAGGAGGCATGGGGTCATTAAGCAGTCTTCCTTTATTATACTACTTTATTTATTGGGCCCGACATGTTTCGTGCATCTTTTCTTCGCACCTCTTCAGGGGCACTTCTTGCAAGGAAGTCCTCCCGTTACCAAGTACTCCCTCTGGAGTCCTGCTTAATAGTATTAAGCAGGACTCCAGAGGGAGTACTTGGTAACGGGAGGACTTCCTTGCAAGAAGTGCCCCTGAAGAGGTGCGAAGAAAAGATGCACGAAACATGTCGGGCCCAATAAATAAAGTAGTATAATAAAGGAAGACTGCTTAATGACCCCATGCCTCCTAGGATAAAAAGGAATTTTGATATTTTGGGTCATCTATAAGAATAAATAATATATATATATATATATATATATATATATATATATATATATATATTTATATATATATATATATATATATATATTTTAATTAGACTTATTTCACATTCCTTTGTTATTACATTTTCTGGAATTGATACTTATTTTTCTTTAATTTTCGAGAGCTTACCAGAACGTACATCAGTCTATCAGAAAATTAGAAAAATTCAAAATGAAAAATGTGTTTTTTCACGTTCGATAGTTTGCATTAGTAGATGCTCTTTCTGTTTCTAGCTGCAAAGCATAATTCCGAAGTAATATTAATTATAACATTAGAGTTTATATTGTTTTGATGATAATTAATGGATATTTATTGCGCATAAAGGCGGAATCAACAAAGAAAGGAGCGCGTTATTAAAAGTTAACAGAGCTAAAATCATATAAGGGCTAATAATAAGCCAGGGGGAACTTTTCAAGTGTATTATGAAGCTTTTGAAGGGCAAATTCTGGAAGGTTATTTCGAAACATGTTTTCAATTTATTGTTCAAGGAACTTCTTCATTCAAATAATGACCTGTTTAATATTTGTTACATGGTGCTTATGACGAAGCCTAAGGAATATCTGTAAAAAAAAAAAAAAATGAAACCACAAATATATTAATCATAAAAATCCCGACATGCAGGAACAGCGCTATCTTAATGTGTTTCTCTTCTTATCTCTTGTGTCATGGAAATGGTAACAGCTAATAATTTATTTCGATTATTCGCGAGCATTTTAAAAACCACTCGCAAAAACACACCGATGAAACGTAAGAATTACATGCCAGGAGCTGGTGTTATCGCTCCGACTACGGAGGCAGACGTAGAAGGTTCATTGGGCTTGAGGAATTCATAACGAGAAGTGCCCCTGATGAGGTGCGAAAGAAATAAAAGCACGAAACATGTAAGGCATACGAAATAAAGTGGGGTGATATAAAAGATTACTACTTTTCAGACCCTTCAAAGAAAGAACAAAAAGTTATTAATGAATACATATATTATGTATTCCTAACACATTTATATATATATATATATATATATATATATATATATATATATATATATATATATATATATATATATACAGAAAGAAAAAAAAGAAAATAAAAAGAAGAAAAAATAGTATGAATTACTAACATGTAAAAGTAAAAAAAAAAATAATAATAAATAAATACAAAAAAAATAATAAAATGAATAAATAAAATAAAATAAATAAGGAAAAAAAAAAAAAAAAAAAAAAAAAAAAAAAAAAAAAAAAAAAACAGTCCCGTAACAGGCCACAAGGGCCCAGAGGGGCAGATACTGTAGAGGTATCTGATTCTTGACCGTACGGCACACTAGGTAGATAGTGTGGTCAACACTATGCTCCACCGCCTGATTTTCCCCTTGGCCGCTTCGACTGCTAGAGTCATTAGCACCCAAGGTACCCATTATTAATTAAATTAATTAAAGGCTGGGTGAGCCTAGGGACGATCTGGGACCCCAAATCCAACCCTCGGACGGCAGCACTAGAAGAAAAAATCTTTAGTGCGCGCTCGGGTTTTGAACCTGGTCCTCCAGTTCATTAGTCGAGTGCTCTACCACTGAGCTAACCTCGCCCCCTAAATAATATAATAAATACATAAATTTCTATGTTTTCCTTTCTCTTTAAGGACATCTGAATCTGGTTCTTATATCTATGCAATAACAATATTTTCCAAGCAAGATTCTAACAAATGCAATTTTAGTAACACAACTCTATCACAAACACACAATACTGAAAACACTCTCCATCCTAATATTAAACTTGCACAATTTAACTATACTCTTAGGGCGGAGATGACCAAACAGTTTTCTACCCTTAAACAACCAACCTAACCTAACCTAACACATTTTAGCGCGGTTCCTCCCTCCCCCATTGGGAGGAACCCCGCTTAAAAGGTTGATACAATAAAACAATCCGGAAGTGCCGACTAGACAATTTCGCGTTTCAGAAGCCCCAGAGACCGAAAATAACGGTGGTTCAAATTTGCATATATATGCATATATATATATATATATATATATATATTTGTCTGTTCGCTCATTTCTGGCTTCCCTAATGGTCCGATTGTGATGAAATTTGGTACAAAAATCCGTCGTCTAATTTAAAAGGTCATGTTCGTTAACCAGCAGAATCCGCCCACTGGAAGATGGCGTTTGGGGCGAAATTCGCGCAAAAAAAATCGTAACGCTAACGTTTTTGAGTTCATACGCTTGTAAGTACTCGTTTTATAAGCTTTTTGGGCTAGGAAAATGAATGAAACCATTTTCAAGGCGATAGCATTAACTGTTTTCGAGAAAATTGGAAAAATACTTTTTGAATACCGTTTATGGTTTGGGTACTTAGAATCATGGGATTCAGTTGAAACATTTTCTGCATGTTCTACTTTCATCAAAACTAATATGTTGAAATTTTTGTTATGTTTGGAGTTATGGAAGGGTTAGAATAAAATATTTTATTAACAGACATAAAAAGTTTTAGTAACTTTGTTTACTTTCCTTAATATCTCGAAAAAGGTTGAGAATCTTGGTAAACGCAACAATACCATTAGAAAGCTTATTAAATGTTCTAAAAAAAAGTTTCTAATGAAAGTTTTGATTAGGCGATGTCAATCGGAGAAATAAGAGCTTAAAACTTTAAAGTAATTGATTTCGCTTATTCGAACTGTTCTTTTTGTCTTTGATTTTGGTACTTAGAATTATAGGATTCAGTTGAAACATTTTTTGCATGTTCAAAATTCCTCAACACTAATATGTTGAAATTTTGGTTACGTTTGGAGTAAAGGAAGGGTTAGAATAAAATATTTTATTAACAGACAAGAAAAATTTTGGTAACCTTATATACTTTCGATAGTATCTCGAAAACCGTTGACAATCTTGGGAAGCGAAAGGTTACCATTCGAAAGCTTACTAAATGCTTTACAAAAATGGATCTGAAGAAGGTTTAATTAGGGGATGTCAATCGGAGAAATAAGTGCTTAAAACTTTAAAGTAATTGATTTCGTTTATTCGAATGGTTCTTTTTGTCTATTTTATTCCTTGTTGTTTATAGTCGGATAATGTATTTGACAATAAAACAGATTAAGTGAAATAAGAAAAACAATTCATTGTTAGAAATATAGCTTGCCAAGAGAAAGATATTTTTTTTTATCTCTGTTTACCTTTGTTCTTAATTGTTTTGTTTTTTTTTCTCGGTTTGCCTTAGGTTTTAATATCTTGCTGTTATTTTGATTGCATTTTTTTCAATAAAACATGACAAGTAAGTTTGTATTTTGAATTGACTTTGAGAGTCTTGCTTTAGATTGAGGAATTTCCGCTTCTAACCTGTGGGTGTTAACAGTTTTCATGAAATAATAATAATAGAAAAAAAAAAGATTAGTTCTATTTTAAACTTTCGAAATGACAATATGGATGAGAATGGATACGTATTAAAATGACGCAGTTCCTGCATAAAGAGAATGTTTAGACTCTGTGTAGTGTCAGACACTTGCCCGGGTCGAGCTACTAGGCAGGCTTCAGGTAGGTTTTATTGCACTTCATAAATGAAGATGCATCCTAGGAGAGATGACAGATATTGTACCTGTAGGAAGTCATAAAGCCAAATGCTATAGTAGAAATATAATTATATTTTGTGGTTGTATGTGGCGTAATACATTAAAAAATAACATAATAATACTTTCCCATTTTCTTGTACAATTTTATTTTGTTTAATTGCATTTAACAGTAAAATGAGTAGTTTAGTGTTTTTAATTGCATTTAACACTAAAATGGATATGTTAGTAAAGCAAGTTAAGTCAATTAGAAACAAATTCGTAGTAGAGAGAAACTTGGGACGGCGGAAAGAGTAATTTTCGCTTAGAATAGTTTCTTGTGCCTTGCCGACAATCTTGCTTTTCTTTGGAATATGTGTTTACATTAAGAATGATCTAAACAAAGTAATAACTGTTTCTATTCTAAGTATACAAAATGACACTAGGGATATGAATGGAACCGCGCTAAGATGATGCAGTTCCTGCGAGTCGGACTTTTCGATTTTCGTATTTAAACAGATTATTTAAGTTAAAACTTCCAGACGTTTAACATTTATCTACTTTAAGATATTTAAATTTTTGTATGGTTTAAATGTCTGGAAAAAGGTTAGAAACTCATGCTTCTAAACTAAACTAACCACAAGTTTCTAACCTTTTCCATTTATTTAAACTACACATTTGAAAGATTACTAAATTCTCTATAAAAACGGATCTTAAGTAACTTTCGATGGGGCGTTGTCTATAGACAGATATATGCGCTAAAAATGTTACTTTTGTTCTTTTGAAGTTTTATTTTGGTCTAGGTATGTTTACCTAATTGTTTATTTTTTTTTTAAATACATTTAACAGTAATTAAAGTATTCTAGTCTTGTATTGAATTATAGAGACTTACTTAAACCGCCAACGGCCATAGCCACGTTGAATACACCGGTTCCCGTAGATCACCGAAGTTAAGCAACGTCGGGCGTGGTCAGTACCTGAATGGGCGACCGACCACGTGCTGTTGGCATTATAAAAGGGTGGCAACCTATAGATAGCCCGGCGCTAATGGCCAAGTTGTAGATGCGCTGTTAAACACACAAAAAAAAAAAAAAAAAAAAAAAAAAAAAAAAAAAAAAAAAAAAAAAAAAAAAAAAAAAAAAAAAAAAAAAACTTACTTAAACCTAAAAGGACTAGCCTATTCAATAAACCATTCCTTATTCTCCTGTCCTGTTACCTTTTTATCTGGAAAGGGCCAAAATACCCTTCTATTTGAATCTTTTTTTCTCTTTGTAGTACATCTGTTTATAAGTGGTTATTTATTCATTTATTTTAAATAGCATTTGACAGTAAAACGTCCTTAGCCACTTTCAATGTACAGGTTCCCGCTGCTCACCGAAATTAAGCAACGTTGGGCGTGGCCAGTACCTGAATGGGTGACCGACAACGTGCTGTTGGCATTATAAAAGAGTGGTAACCTATAGATATAGACCCATAGTTGATAGGCCTTTAACCCTTTCGTTGCTCTGAACGAGTTGACTCGTGTAAGAAAAGCAGTGCCCCAGACGCTCCACTCGTGTTCGGTATTAGCCCCGTATGTCGCTTCTCCGGCCTAGTGCTATTAACTCGCATAAAATCAGTGGGACCTAGCGATATTAAGGATGGTTCGTAGGTTCATTAAATCTACGGAATATTATAATTTTTAATTAACTAATGTGTTTATACAATAACCATACTATGTAATATCTTATCTCTGAGACATCTAAAGAAGCCATAATGAAATGATGCATTCAATATAATTTTCTCAACATTTCTAGGATCTGTAATGACTAATAATTTTTCTCTAACGTAACAGAGTAATTTTTCTCTAAAGTAACAGAGACTTGTTATCTCAATTATCCTAAAATTGCTAGTGATTTTATTATTTACGAATAGAGCTTCATCTCGTTCTTCACAAACTTTTCCATTTCATCAAATCTTCTTCGTATAATAATTGAAATTTTTCATTGTGCAAGTCTATTAGTACCTATCTATGAAAAAATGTAAAGTCCTACAATCAGAATTGTTATGTGAAATTGTTGAAGCTGGCACATCTCGCCGCCTATTTGTAGTGTCGTACTTAGATTTGTCTCTCCACCCATATTGTTGCTGATTATATTTTTCAGTCACAATTTGTATCTTGTATATTACGGTTGGTATAGTACGGTTGGTATAGTACGGTTGGTATAGTACGGTTGGTATATTACGGTTGGTATAGTACGGTTGGTATAGTACGGTTGGTATAGTACGGTTGGTATAGTACGGTTGGTATATTACGGTTGGTATAGTACGGTTGGTATAGTACGGTTGGTATATTACGGTTGGTATAGTACGGTTGGTATATTACGGTTGGTATAGTACGGTTGGTATAGTACGGTTGGTATATTACGGTTGGTATAGTACGGTTGGTATAGTACGGTTGGTATAGTACGGTTGGTATAGTACGGTTGGTATATTACGGTTGGTATAGTACGGTTGGTATAGTACGGTTGGTATATTACGGTTGGTATAGTACGGTTGGTATATTACGGTTGGTATAGTACGGTTGGTATAGTACGGTTGGTATAGTACGGTTGGTATAGTACGGTTGGTATATTACGGTTGGTATAGTACGGTTGGTATAGTACGGTTGGTATAGTACGGTTGGTATAGTACGGTTGGTATAGTACGGTTGGTATAGTACGATTGGTTCGATATGAGTGACGATGCACCTCGTTTTTTGAGAACGAGGAAGGAGTCGAACGGTAGTGAAGTAGAGATGAGGAGAGATTGGCGAGCGTGCGGGGGGAGTAGACGGAAAAGCATCGAGCGTACCGGGTGCCGCGAGTAGTTTCATTCGCCAGTAAAGGAAGGGTTAAAAACAAAACAAAAAAAAAAAACATATTAATTTACGTCTAAGATACTGTCAGTTTCCTATTGTGGTGTCTGTAATCTTGCTTATCAGACATAATTGTTTTTACTAAAGATCAATACAGAATAATAATAAGATGACGCAGTTCCTATGAGTCGGACTTTTATCTGAAGACCCTAAACAGCAACAATACATTTTTGTAACTTTTTTTGTACTACTATTATTATATAATATGGTTTCTAACCAACCCTTAAATAACTTGTATTTCTCAGTAATACTTTAAGCGGAATATATTTCAGCATGCAATATTTATTACTAAAAAGGTTAATATTATAAAAAACAATGGTAATTGTGGAGTTTATGGGCCTCCACACCGATCTTTTTGTCCGGTGGTTCTGTAATATATTTAAATTTTATATTTAATTCGTATTATGGGCGTACGTGCTATGCGTTTCCGCTCGCTCAAGAAGATATCAAAACTCTAGTCACTCCAACTCACTAAAATTAATAGAATTCTATTAATTTTTGCAACAATATTTGCAACAACAATTTTTGCAATAAAATTGCCCATGGGAATAGAAAATAGACAAGCTAATGAGTTTGGCGCGTGCGCTGAATCTCTGTTGTAAGCACTACAGATACTTCACAAGTAACTGGATGTGGTCTTCGCAAACAGACCCGAGATCTGAAAAGACTATTTCATCATAAGTGGGGTTTATTTGCACTTGGAGGGAGGAATCGTTAGAAGTTAAAACATCTTTTTAAAAGGTTGCTCTTTTTGATTGTCATCTATATTTAATCGAGGAGAAACATTAATATTCATGAGATCAAGGATGGCCATAGTTTTCGCTTAGCTGTTCTCGTTCTGAAGGGTGGACAAGTATCTTGAAGCCCTCCAGCCGTCTACAGTGGCCTAGTAAACAATGTCGAGAAGGCTACTTGTTAAAAGGCGCTCTCCCATTGGTCCATCCCTTCAGCCAATGAGAACTCTCCTTACCGCCATAGTGACGAAGCCCTACCATGTCGGGCAGAAAGTGTAATTAGCCCCAAAGCCCTTGGCTGAGGGCTTAAGCCCTTCAATACACTCATCCAATTATATATCCACTCGAGACAAGCCCTTACAAAGAAGGCAGGAAGATGGAGTCGGCGGGTGCTTGAGCCCCTAAGTACGTCGTTACGGTCTGCTTTCTTCTAAAGCCCTATGTGTGCTTAAGGGGAGTTTTGTGGCCATTATGAGCGATTCTTACTTCTCATTTGCATTTTTCTCTACTTTCTTTAAGCTCTATCGCGGCTCTCAGTGTTTTCATTCATCCTCTTGGAATGAATTAGACAAATTGAAAATCCCCGCAAACATCAGCAGTAATAGCCTTTCTTAAAAAAATCTATTTATATAAAAATGTATGACCGATAAATACACATATAAAAATATAAGTAAAATTTGGAAGCCAATAACAGAAACAATTTTAGTTGCCCAAATAGTATTGGGTTGCTTATTACACAACATATTAATGAACAAAAATTGCCTAATTTATAAAACTAACTCAAACAAGTAAAATCAATATGTGAATTTAAAAAAAGAAACTAATAAAACTATACAAATAATGTAAAATAAAAACGAAAACACTTCTAATTATGGGAAATAAAAAAATATATAAAAAACAATTCTAATATATAAAATGCAGGACTTCAGGCATATATGTATGTGGTTTTGAATTATGGCCAGGGAATCAACGAGAATAGATTCAGCTATGATTCCTAATTGTTCCTAGCTGATTCCCGTTTCCTTGAGGAAAGCCGACGCACAGTGTTACAAATGACCGATTTAACCCCTTCAGGTCCAAATTTTTATTTCTTGATAAAAAAAAATTGTATTTTCCTGACATAGTTGTGTATTGCTCTTGTGAAGATTCCTGATTATTTTCAGAATTTTATGGTCTACCTGACATGAGTTATGTAATGTCCAGTATACTGGACATTGGTTCCCAAGTAATGCGATTTGTGGATGAAAACCGAAATTCCAAATTTCGAAATATTAAAAAAAAATATATAATTAAAGCAGTAATTTATTACGAATTTAAAATAAATTAATTCAGAAAAAAATAAATTTGAAAAATTATTAATAAATATTATTGTAAAAGCTCAAATATCATAAGGTATTGTAAAAATAGATTAGAATTTTAGACATGAAATTGTTGTCAGCGCACAGTAATAATGAAAATTAATGAAATTGAAATATTTACAGTCTAGTCTCAAAAAGAGATATTTGATTATTTATAAAAACAAAACATAAAACTACTAAGAATATATTTTTTGAAAATCATGTGAACGAACAGATGATATTTTTGAATGGTTTGGGCGCCTTCTAGCACATACCAGTCAGAAAAGGTTATGGATTATTATGGTACTCAAAAAAACAATTCTGACAACATAAAAACAAAATATAACAGTAAATATTTGAAAAATAGATACAAAATATTGTTACATCAAATATGAGGGTTGACTTCCCATGTACAGTATACTGGATATGGATTTTCAAAAATTCGTATACACCTTATTACAAACTTTATTGATAAAATTGAACTTTCAACCTTTAAAAAGATCATGCACATTAAATTCGGAGGAGTTTTATTCACTAAAAAGAAACCATTTGGACTAAATATGTAAAGAAAAGTCAATAACTTTTAGAATCCATGACTGCCCGTGGTGGAGCAGAGAAGATTTTACACATAACGTTTCAAAATCGAATGGAATCATTTTATATTAGATGTCAAGTGGAAGAAAAATACATAGAGCTTCAAACCAAAGTGGTAGTAAACATCTATCGACCATAGGCAGTGTGATACAAAGTAAAGAAGTTATGTCCAGCCGGCTGGATAATGGAACTGAAGGGGTTAAGAGAGCAAAGTTCTGATCACTCATGGTCACTTTTGTGATCGAATGAAACACTAAAAATAGATAAGTGGTGAACATTTAGAGCCATTAAAGATTGAATTCCAATCGCTCATCACTTTTGTAATCGAATGAAACACTAAAAATAGATAAGTGGTGAACATTTAGAGCCATTAAAGATTGAATTCCAATCGCTCCTCACTTTTGTAATCGAATGAAACACTAAAAATAGATAAGTGGTGAACATTTGGAGCCATTAAAGATTGAATTCCAATCGCTCCTCACTTTTGTAATCGAATGAAACACTAAAAATAGATAAGTGGTGAACATTTGGAGCCATTAAAGATTGAATTCCAATCGCTCCTCACTTTTGTAATCGAATGAAACACTAAAAGTAGATAAGTGGTGAACATTTGGAGCCATTAAAGATTGAATTTGGACGAGCAAAGCTTCAACATTACCTTTAATTTTTACAATTTCATCAAAATGACCTCCCACATCCACAGCATCGACAGTCAATCTGGTAAAAACATATTGCAAAACGTCGGTGTTTTTGTCTGAAAAATTAAGTTTCGTCCGCCAAACGTCAAACATCTCCTTTCGTGGAATCATGCATGTACCTAAAAATTCATGTTGTTCAAAAAGTTGGATACGGTTGGTTACAAAATAATTATGCATCAAGTCCCATTTTTCTAGAGAACACGTTTTGTTTGAATTCGTATTTAATCTAGCCTAATCTTGCAAATTATGTACACTTCTATGCTTTTAAATTTGACACGTGCAAGGCATGTACTATATTCTTACTTATCGTCGATACAAAAGCAAACTAACGAATATGAAAACCACCACTTTTCAGAGTGGAAAAGTATTTATTCATAACTTTTTTTTTGGACAGTCAAATATTCGGCAGATTTGACCGTTTGATAGTGGAATACTTTACCTTTAATAGAGTGAAGTCAGATTGAAGAATTTGCCGTAAATAAGTCCAGCAGAAATTATTAAAGATGGACAATGAAAGATGCATTTTTTCATATTCGTTAGATTGCATTTGTATCGACGTTATTACTTAAATAGTAAAAATGACCCTGTAGCCCTTCACTATCGCACAAACAACTGTTTAGAAGCTTATTAATAAACTAGACTTATTTTTTGCGAAATATGTGGACTCTGAGCTCTTTGCTTGTCAACAGTGAGCCTACTGTTTTTGAAACCCAAGACACTTGTGTTTACAGTGCTAATCGTATTCATCTCTAAATGTGACATTACGTTTTTGACTTTTGCTCTCCAAAATACTTGCCACAGTGTGCGCCGTACTTTCGTGACGGTGTCTCTGGAACCGAACCAAAATCCCTGTACATGGTACTCTCTGAAACCATAACTCTCGTTGAATTTTTCCTTATATTAGGTCACGCACTTATCGTAGATCACTTCCTTCTCCAGATTTATTCGTTCGCCTTCATCATCGTTTCCTTCATTTCGGATAGTCGGGTCTAAAATTAGAGCTGTTTTGGTATTCCGCTTGAAGGGGACGATGTTGGCGTATCTTTTCGGGCCTTCTTCGTCGATGCTGAATATATACTTCTTCGAGGCGGTCGTAAACTATTTTTTATAAATGAAAAAATTGTAAAATAAATAATGAGTCAGGAAAAAAAATTGAAAAACATTCATAAAAAATGCACAAACAGCAGGCATGTCATTATCATATTTAGAGAGACACAGGTGATACAAAATAAGCGTCTGTCTGACGGTTTTTTTCATATACAAATCCACAGCGTTTGACCGATTTTGACCAAACTTGGCCCACGGATAGGTGTTGATACAGGGTGTGTCATAGGCCAGGTCATAATCGTATACCAACTGCCTGTCTGTATGTTTCTTTTACAAATCTGTTTAGGACTCACAGTTCGTAGGTTGCAGGGTCGAAAATGTGAACCCGAACAGTTAATTCCGTTTTAAATGTTAATATTCCTTATTTGATTTTTAATTAATTTTTATGAACTGTTATAACTTCTCTTGCAGAATTCATTTTAATTGTTTATTTTATGGCCCTCAAATTTTATCCTAAAACTCTATTAATTTAATTATACTTTCATTTATTCTTACCTTCTCTGTAGGGATTACAAGGACATCTAACTTGTTTGTCGCCACCTATGTTTTTCTATATATTCTTAATGACAGTTCTTGAGAAATTAAAGAAAAATAGTACGTTAAGGAAAATAGTAATACAAAATAAAGTTGTTGAATAATAAACATAGTTTTATACGAATAGTATATACAGTAAATTTATTCATTGTTACGGCTTCAGGTTGAGTCTCCTGGTTTCCTTCAATTTTAGAAAGACATTCAGATTGAAGAAGATGATTAATTTCTATTATTCATTTATTTCGAAATGAGTTACCCTGCACCTGTCACCCCTAACAAATCCCGAGGAATCTCAAAAAGACCCTCCCACCAGGTATTCGCCTGACGTCACAAACAGCGAACCAAACCCCATGAAGACTGCAAGGAGAAACTGTGAGCCGACAAAGAGATTATTATACCATTAGGTAATTACAAGCGACTCCGTCGGGACTCGAACCCCGAGCATCCGTTCCTGTGTTTAGAAACCCCCCTTCCCCCCTTCATGATATAATCCACAGGCTGCTTCCTTCTTGACAGGCTTCTTTGATTAAGAAAATTACGTTTAATAAGGAGGCCTCAGAAACAATTTTCTACCAAAGTGTTTGGAAAAGGAAATTGTTCTGGAGGTGTTATTATGGCGTAAGAGCGGGTCTTCTCAACGATGTGTATTTAATTTTTTTTTTTAAAGATAATTTTACTTACAGCAACCTTATTAAGCTGCAGAAATTAACGAATATGTTAATTACAATGAATTTCTTTGTTACGTAATCTTCATTAATTAGATAGTTAGCCGTCGAGGTGATAAGTAAAGATGGAATGGTTGGGATTCGGCTAAATAAACCTCAATATGATTTTGTTTTAAAAAATCTATATTTCGGACGTTTCGGCTACTCATTGGTAGCCTTCGTCAGCTAAAATGACAAAAAAGAAATTAATACAAAAACAAAAAAAATTATGATTGTTATAGGTAACAGAGCTATAGATACAATTAACTTATAAAAGAACATATCGTCTTAAATTCTTAGAAGGAAAAAGTGAATAGTAATTGATTTTACAAAGAAATAGGAAGCTACATACCAATGACAAATATAGTACCTAATAGTAACATTAATTAATTTTACAAAGAAATAAGATACTACGCTCGGCATTTCTATTGGTATGTAGTATCTTATTTCTTTGTAAAATTAATTAATGTTACTATTAGGTACTATATTTGTCATTGGTATGTAGCTTCCTATTTCTTTGTAAAATCAATTACTATTCACTTTTTCCTTCTAAGAATTTAAGAAGATATGTTCTTTTATAAGTTAATTGTATCTATAGCTCTGTTACCTATCACAATCATAATTTTTTTTCGTTTTTTGTATTAATTTCTTTTTTGTCATTTTAGCTGACGAAGGCTACCAATGAGTAGCCGAAACGTCCGAAATATAGATTTTTTAAAACAAAATCATATTGAGGTTTATTTAGCCGAATCCCAACCATTCCATCTTTACTTTTCATTAATTATGAACCTTATGAGCAACGGAAGTATTTTATTCTTACATTAATATACACATTTTATAAAAAAATCCGCTTAAGATTAAAATACCACTAAAAAAATGGACCCTAAACATATTTACTTCGGTCTGAATTCATTAGTTATTGGTTAAATATATTTTATCCTAGACGGGATAGCTCTACGTGCTCTATTACCACGATTTCCCAACCGTTTTCCAGAAATTTCAGAAAATATTCCAATATCCTAAAAATTTTTAGGTCTATGAATATTTTTTTCTAACACTCCCATAAATTCAAACTTCCATAAAGTTGTTATTTTTGTCATATTTTTAAAATTCAGAAAAGAAAATTATAAAAAATAAAATATATATTACTTTGATTGAAATGTAGGCAGTATCGACAGATGTAACCTGCGAAATCTAAATAAACACCCCCAGTATAAGGATAATATATTGTGAAAAGAAAAAACAAACAGAACCAAAACTTAAATATTTTGGAATAGATGAATTTCAATCATCAGGAACACATTTCAGCTGAATCAATCGCTTTTGAATACCCAAAGTAAAAATTGGTTTTGAAAGTGGTTGTTTTCATTTTTCTCAGAGATGGTTTCAAATATCGCTTTAAAAATGGTTTCCTTCATTTTCCTGCGCTAAAAAAAAAATCTATAAAACGAGCAAAACGTTCAAGCATAGAAACACAAAAACGTAAGTTTGCGAAATTTTTTCGCGCAAATGTCGCTCCAGTAACCATATTCCGGTAGACGGATTCTACTTGTTAATGAATGTGACCTTTCATATTAGATAAAACATTTTTGTGCCAAATTTCATTAAAATTAGACCGAAAATGTGAGAGAGCGAACAGACAAATATATACATAAAAATTTGAACCACCGTTATGTTCGTGACCTAAAACGTGAATTTTCTAGTGGCCATATATATGTATATATATATATTTATATATATATATACATATATATCCTATATATATATATATCCTATATTTATCCTATATATATATATATATATATATATATATATATACATCCGTTAAAAAAAAAGTTGCTCTCAACAAGGAAAGAAGTTATTAAGCACTAAAGTTCACTGTTATTGAGGTTAAAATTGGCGTGAACAGCGTATTTGTAAACATGCGCATGCGCAGACATCTAACATTGGGAAACAAAGAACTCTAATTTAAAAGGTTAACCTCCATAACATCGGAATTCTATCCATAACAAATGGTGGGCATAATAATATTCCTGTTAATTGCCCATAAAACAAACATCCTAATCCTAATCTATCCATAACAGCGAGTTGGATTGACTGGAGATTTGATATCTTCTTGAGCGAGCGTAGCGAGCGGAAACGCAGAGCACGTCTGCCCAAAAGTCGTCCTAGACATTCCTCTTAATGTGCATTTTTATTAATACGCTGTTTACGCTAACTTTTATAACATCAATAACAGTGAAATTTAGTGCTTAATAACTTCTTTCTTAGTTTCTTGAGTTCCTAGAGCAACTTTTTTTTTTTTTAACGGAGTCGTGTTTAGTGCATCAAATATATATATATATATATATATATATATATATATCTGAAATAAGGATCGTAGCGACGATGAGAGAAGTTAAAGGAAATAGCTTAGCCTACTGCAGTTGGATTTAACGCCTGTTCCTGTTGTTTCTTGAAACGATTTCCTTGTGTCGGTAGTTTGGTCTGGGACAGGATTCGTAGATAAGCAGAAGTTGGAGTTCTATCCTAATCTCCCCTAATACTGAACCCTATTTAGAAAATCTAGGGCGCAATGTTTGACCATCAGCTAACAATCGCTCTTGGCAAACTCCAAGTCTCCGCTCCATAGAGTTACACAAACATTTTGACTCATAGTAGCAAGTATTAAGACTGTCCTAACTACTACTTGTATTAAAAAGAATATACTAATGGATAAATATACCCAGAAAATAAAATTTATTTATAACGTATTTATTTTTAATGTGAAAATAAACATACTACAGACCGTTCAGATAGACGGAAAAATTCGCAGGTGCGAATTTCTAAGAGACATTTCCATTTTACTTTGCCTTCTTTGTTCATTTGGAACGCAATCTGAAATATTTACATTTAACTTCTTATTCAGACGATTTAAGAAACCATTTAATCACCAATTCATATTAAATCTTAAGGAAAAATAAGTTTATATTGTAGTAAACAAGCGTAGGAAATCACCTTTGCACCTTATATCAACTATACCATCTATTTGAACAGACTATAGTTTAAGTTGTTTTGGCCCTAAGCTAAGTATTGATAAACATCAAACACTTTATCCCTTGACTGACCTCTCAATGCTTTTTCGGTCCTAAAAGAGACTTCTAGAGATTATTATTAGCTCTAGTACAAATACTTGTATTATTTATTTATTTCTCCCAACCACACCATTTGCCATCCTGAATTCCAGTCAATATTCCAATCCTTTGGTTCCCACTTCCTCACCGGGGGTGATTTTAATGCGAAACACCCCATGTGGGGAAGCCGTTCAGCTAACTCCCGTGGCAGAATCCTTTATGATATCCTTAATTCCCAAAATGATCTTCCTTTATCGCCTAACACGCCAACATACTGGTCAACCTATCCGTCCCGCAGCCCTGACCTAGTCAATTTCTTCATCTCGTCTGGCCTGGGAGGTATAGCGACTTCTGTTGAATCGCTCCTCGACCTATCGTCGGACCATTCTGCGATCCTTCTAACCCTCTTCTCATCTCCTGAACTCCGTCCTTTACAACCAGCCCTTACACCTGGTATTATTAACTGGCAGACATTTCAGCTCAACCTAGAGCGCTCCATAGACCCAAACGTTTCCCTAAAAACCCGTACAGAACTAGACAAAGCCACTGAAACTGTCACTAAAGCCATTCAGGACTGTGCACGCAACTGATGCCGACCAAGGACAAGTTTGCCTCCTCCACCCAAACTGCAACTCCCAACCCACATCCAAGAACTTCTTGCAGCCAAGCGTCGGGCCAGAGCTCTATGACAAAGATCACGTTACCCCTCCGACAGAAACGCCTATAACAGACTGACACGACTGCTGAAATCTGCCTTGTCCCAATTCCGTTCGGAATCCTTTAACGAATACCTTTCATCCTTCTCTACACAAGACTGTTCTTTGTGGACAGTCACTCGTAAAATCTTTAGGTTTCACCCAATTCCTTCCCCACTCAAACGCAGTGATGGGTCCTGGGCCAGAAGTGACGAAGAAAAGGCGCTATTCCTATCCACACACCTAACTTCAGTATTTTTCCCTAATCCTCAAACGAACCCCTCCCATGATGAAGATATCGTAGACTACCTGAATTCTCCTTTACCTTTGTCCATCCCTCCCAAAGCTTTCCATCCGTCCGAAGTAAAATATACCATCAAACACCTCCCTAAGAAATCTCCCGGTTATGACCTAATCACCTCCCCATTTCTCAAAAACCTCCCGCAGAAGGCCATTATATTCCTTTCATATCTGTACAACTCAATCCTAAGAACAACCCATTTTCCGAGCACCTGGAAACATTCAGTAGTTATCGTTATCCACAAACCCTTCAAACCTCCCGATTCCCCATCTTCCTACCGACCTATCAGCCTTCTCCCAATAATGTCCAAAATATTTGAAAAACTCCTTTACAAAAGAATCCTTCCTATCATAGAATCCTCGAATAAATTCTATTTGGTCGAATGCCAACAATTTGGTTCCGCTTCCAGCATTCCACAATACAACAGTGGTTTCGACTCAATTTCCTCCTCGCTTGAACGTAAGAGGTTTTGCACGAGTGCCTTTCTCGACGTTGCTCAGGCATTCGATCGGGTTTGGCACCCGGGATTACTTTACAAAGTAAAGCTTATACTTCCACACATCTATTTCCTTATCCTCAAATCCTACCTTTCAAACAGATCCTTTCAAGTCTTTCCCCGACCTGCTCCATAAATGCTGGAGTTCCTCACGGAAGTATTATTGGTCCTCTCCTTTTTCTCCTTTACACTGCGGATATTCCCACACACCCTTAAACCTTACTGACCACCTACGCAGATGATACTGCCATCCTATCAACTTCCCTCGATCCTTCAGTAGCATCCCAACACCTGCAGGAACATCTTACCGCTATTCAGCATTGGAGTGAAAGATGGAGAATTAAAATCAACCCTGAAAAATGTAAACAGGTAACATTCACTCTAAACCGGAGATCATGTCCTACAGTCTACCTCAAAAACACTCCACTGCCAGTATTCAGCGAGGTTCGATATCTAGGAGAATACCTTGACAGCCGACTGACATGGAACCCTCACACGAGACTGAAAACCCAAGAACTGAGCAAACGATTCGGACTACTTAGACGACTCCTTGGGCCTTCATCTAAATTATCAATACAGAACAAACTAACTTTTTACAAAACAATCATTCGACCAATATGGACATACGGACTCGAACTCTGGGGATCTGCAAAACCATCCAACATCAACAGAATACAGGCATTCCAGTCAAAAGTCCTCCGTAAAATTGTAAATGCCCCTTTCTATGTATATAACAAAACCCTACACAATGACCTTAACATACCATTTGTCCTTGACCTCGCTAAAACCCGTTCCCAAATTTTCCATTCCAAATTTTCTCACCATCCTAATCCTGAAGGTCAATCCTTATCTTCACAATCCCACCCGGACAATCCTCCCAGGCGGCTTAAGAGACAGTGGCCACAAGATAAGTTACTTGCCTGATCCCTCTGGAATCATTGAAATATTTAGTTAAATAACAATGGTTGGCTTCTTCCAAATTTTGTACTCATTTTATTTTAATTTTTTCCGTTTTGATCATATGTACATATCAACACACTTGATCATTGTACACTTTATATTTTGTACAGATTTCAAATAAAAAAAAAAAAAAAATTTTATGGTACTGGTATTAGTTAGTTAGTGTATTAGTAGAAAAACAAAATGCATATATAAAAAATTACATATAAAAATAGATATCTAGATATGAAAAATTTATATGTATAAAAAAATAAAATAACAAAATAAATTTATACATAAAAAAAAAGAGAGAGAGGAAAAAAAATAAGTAAATATTAATATTGTTATCTAGTGTATTATTAGTATTAATATTGCTATACTGTATATTAGTATTAGTTTTAATACAAATAATTGTGTAATCACATTAGTAGACAAAAAAAAATAGAATGCTAGTTATCAAAATAACAGTTCATTGTTATAAATGGTGAATTGTAAGCACATCACTGTCCTAAACACAAATTACAAACCCTTTCACGACATATACACGACTCTCTAACATTACAATTCAGGGCGGTGAAGACCTAGACGTTTTCTGTCCAATCCACCCATCTTAAAAGAGGCATAATCAGTTTTAGTAGTGATACAAGTAAAATTTGATGTAGGATTTCCAAATGGCCGAACAGAAGATTAAATTTGCCTTCTACATGAACGCGCATGTGCAATTGAACTATTTTCTAATCACTAGAGTTATTTTTGAAGCTGATCCACTGTTTCTACGAATGGTTTCTATTGTATATGCAAAAGAGCAACCAATTAAAAGTTCTTCAATTAGGAAAGAGACAAACATTATTTTTATTTATTTATTTACTGCTTGATCAACGGAGGCGACTAGAAAATTAGTAAGTCTATATGGAAACGTCAGCTTCGAACAAAAAGATAATATTATTAAATAAATTATAATGCATAATCATAACATAAAGGAAATAAATATAATTTCAGAAAAAGTATCAAATAGATTTAAAAGCCAAAAATAAAATATAAAATAAATTAAAAAATAAAATGAAATAAAAGTAAGGAGGTTATAAAAAAAATGACAGAGTAAACATTTTCATGAGTTGGTTAAATTGTGTGATATATATGTATAGTTTGTAAATATTTTAATATCTGATTCAAATAATGGCTACCATCGGACAAGAGTTCTGTAAGGTCAGTGGGTATGTTTAATTGTTCTCTTCTTCGACAGTCTGTAAGTACATGTCTTATAGTTAGGAGTTGGTTACATTGTCTACATGTTGGTGCGTCTTGTCTAGTCATTAGGTGTCCGTGAGTAAGTAGAGAATGGCCAATTCGGAGTCGAGTTATAAGTACCTCTTCTCTCCGGTTTCCTCTTCTGCTGGATGGCCATTCTGCCACTGTTTGGTTAATCTGTCGTAGTTTATTGTCGTTAGTGTTGTGCCATGCTGTCTGCCACTGAATAAGTATTTAGTTGGTATAATATGTCGTTAAGTCCTCGTAAGTTGTTTCACTTGTTGTTTTGTTCTGTAGTGTGGTTGCCAATTTGGCTTGTATGTCAACGTCTGTGCTTTGTTTAATGTCTACGTGCCCCGGTAGCCATACCAGTGTTACGTGTTCGTTTAAATTTTGTAATCGAATAATTTCATTTAAAATTTTGGTTGCCAAAGGGTGTGCATTGAATGTATTATGTATCGTTTTTAGTGAGCTCAAAGAGTCTGTAAACAAAATCACTTTTTTCTTTTGAGTATCCTTTGTATTGTACAAAGCTAACAACATTGCCTGCAACTCAGCAGAATATGAACTAGATACTGTTGCTAGTTTCTGTTGGAAAACCTTTCCTTCGATTATTGCAGCAGCACCAGTTCCTACCTCAGTCCGAGAGCCATCACTGAAAGAAAAGAGGCTGTAAGGCCTCCCGTTAAGTATTTCTTGGAAACATGATTTGTAAACGTGTCTTGATGTCTCGTTGGATTTTTTGTAGTTCGTCAATGTTGTGTCTATTGATAAATTTCGTATTTGCCAAGGAATATTAGACACTATATCAACTGACAAATGAACAGTTTTTTTTATACGAAATAAAACAAAAATTTTTAACAAGAAACAAAACCAACTACGAAAAAAGAAGTTTGTAAATATAAGCTTCGCTTTAGTCCTCCTTCACTGGTGGACAGAGTCAACTTGATGTTCAAGTAACTTTTGTCTAGTTTACGAGGCTGCAATTGGGAATTACATCTCTTCAACATTTATTTAATTATTGCTTTATATTCAACGAAAAACGTGGGTAACCTAAGAAAAACACAAAATTTAAATTTCCTCCTTCCCTGTTGGGAATTAACTGTAAGCCCAAAGGACCATTTGTGTTCCATTTCGTGTCTGCAATTAACTCCTTAAGTATTCGTCACCATTACATTACACCCTATATATATATATATATATATATATATATATATATATATATATATATATATATATATAAATCCAACATTGTGGAATGTCCATGAAGATAATGTTAAATTAGAAATATCCGTTTGACTACACATTTGATGATATCTCGACGAAGGAAGATAGAGATCGGATGTCTAACCTCATCAGAAAATAACCTGGAAACGCGGGCCAATCCTCGACGCGGCACTCGCCCGTCACTAATACGCCGAGGCGAGAAACACGAGACCCAGTTTCCAAGAACAGGAACTAGCGGAAAGATGAAGGAAAAAACGGCGTCGTTGCAGTATGGATGACAGGATCCGATCAGACAGTGTGAACACATGGCTGAGCTTGGGTGTCATTTGGCCTATGGATGATGCTACGTGGGCGGCACGTCGGGTTTTTTGCTCACTTACCGCCTATGAGACCAGGCCAGGCTTTTTCCTTTTCAACTTCCCGTATCTCATTATATCTAGAAAGTGTTAAGTGTTGTAAAAAAAATGGAACACACCTTAAAAAGTGATACAAAAAAATTACACATCAATTCCCTTCTTTGAAGCGGATAGTCTGCCATATTGTTTACACACTTCTGATTCTGTTAGTATGATTTTTTTATGGAGGATATTTGAAGGCTTAATTAGACTTGGTCTGGGCGCGAAACATGTACATTTTTAGAGAACCAAACCACACATTTCCTCCTAATGTGAACAAATTCGTTGAACATAGACCATAGATAACAATGGGTTTCAAGAAAACAGTTTCGTTGAAACGTGCAAAACAGAAACAACGGGTTTTTATCAGTTTCGTGGTGGATTCTGACGACGATGCGCTTTTTTTGTGGCGATGGCTAAGAAATGAGAAAAATTAACGCAAGTACGATTAGGAATCGGCAACAAACTGTTTTGTTGTAGCTCGCGAACTATAACAGAGAGCCTGATAAATTTAAGGATTTTTTTAGGAAGACAAAGCCACTTTTTGATGCATTATAAGAACTTCTACAGACTTTGGTCTTTTTCTATTGCTTCAGCCAATTTGACTTCAAATGTAGCTGACATCGCAGCTGATGAAACGTGAAACTAAAGCAACAGGAATCCGATTTAATGAATTTCTTGAAACCGCCTTTCCTGAAATAATTGAAACTAAAGTTTCATGAAACTCTATAACTTCAGTTTCATGTTTTACGAAATCAGTTTCATGAAAAACGTTTCTCCAATGTGCACTGAGCTTAAGGTAAATTGTATTAACACAAGGTCTTGTTTAATGGACTTACCACATTTCCTGTTGTATGTTAAACACATTCTTGCAAGGTGAGTGTTCGTTTGCCTTGGTTAAGTCAAATTTCCAAGTAGACAGATGTTGATGTTCAGCGTACCCCACGGAGAAGTTGCTCAATAAGAATGGTCTTTTGAACCCCTGGTAGTACTGAATCACTGGTTTACCAAGTGATTCAGCCCAATCTTTTGGGGTGTCAAATGGAATTAGATGGATGCCCAGGAAAACCAGTATACACCGAATTGAGGTCTATGAGACCTATCGTCCCACCCAGAATATTGGTGAAACATAAGAGGGTGTTTTGATTCAGTTTTAGTAACCTACTTTGATCATTGACGAAGCCTCCCAGAATGCAGATCTTTTAGCTACAAGCGTTGGAGACCTGCATAAATATAGAACGGAATCGCATCACCCAGAAAGTGCAATCGGCTCCATGTAGTCCTGGTCGGTTTAGAAAGTTGCAAAATGCTGGAATTGCTGTGGATCCATATAGACGACTTTCCTTTTAGCACTTTCCTCCGAAGGAAAGTAGCTATTGAGGTTGGACTCATGACGGAATTTTTGAAAAATGTCTTCAAATCTTTATCGATCCTACCTTGTAGACACCGAAAATGACCCCCGTTAAAATTTATATATATATATATATATATATATATATATATATATATATATATATATATATATATATATATATGTCTGTTAACACGATAGCGGCCAGAGTTTTTGTTTTTTCGTCACGAAACTTGGTATATAGCATTCAATTAGCAAACGATTGAACGAGTTCGTTAACCACCAAAGTCGGTCCACCGGAAGGGGGGGTTTACCCCGAACCCAAAACACTAATTTGACTATGTTAGCCGTAATATTTGTTATATTTCAACGAAACTTGGTATTCGTAGTGGTAATATAGACTGAAAAGTGAGATATAAAAATGAAGTAAATCGGTTCATTAGAAGGGGGGGTTTACTCCGGACCCACAATACCAATTCGCCACTGCCAGCCGTGATTTTTGGTATATTTCGACGAAACTCGGTATTCGTAGTGGTAATCCACAGGTGAATATGTGTTGTAAAAATAAACTAAATCGGTTCATTAGGAGGGGGGGAGGGTTTACTCCGGACCCACAATACCAATTCGCCACTACCAGCCGTGATTTTTGGTATATTTCGACGAAACTCGGTATTCGTAGTGGTAATCTACAGTTAATATGTGTTGTAAAAATAAACTAAATCGGTTCATTAGAAGGGGGGGTTTACTCCGGACCCAAATTCCTAATATACTCATACCGGTCGTAATTTCTGCTGTATTGTAACGAAACGCGGTATACGTCGTGGGTAACTCATGAGAAAGAAGTGTTGCAAAAATGAGCTGAATCGGTCAATCGTAAAGCGGGGGTTTAATTTGTAATATATTTCAATAGAAAAGCCCGCCAAACGTAGGTTCACAAAGCCGCCGCAAGGAGCGCTTTCTACCACTAGAGTGACTGTATCCTGTTCCTGCGTTAGATCAAAATACGATAATACGAGGTTTTTTGTATTTATTACGTAGTGTAGTAGGTACCATGTGTAAACATAACTCTGGAAGCAAATTAATAATTTATCAGTTACTCATTACGAAATTAAAAGAGAACTATTCATGTTTTTATTTTATTTATGTAGGATATATTAAGCAAATTGTTCTGGAAAGCAGTCTACACTACCCAAATTCTGAGGAAAGTGCTTAGTTATGCAGCTCCTGCGTGACGGACTTTTTATATCCGCGTTTCCTGCGTGGAAAGTGAATACCACATCGTCGATACAAATGAAAACTAACGAATATGAAAAAATGCATCTCTCAATGTCCATCTTTAATAATTTCTGCTGGACTTATTTACGGCAAACTCTTCAATCTGACTTCACTCTTTTAAAGGGAAAGTATTCCACTATCAAAAGGTCAAATCTGCCAAATATTTGACTGTCCAAAAAATAGTTATGAATAAATACTTTTCCACTCTAAAAAGTGGTGATTTTCATATTCGTTAGTTTGCTTTTGTATCGACGACATCATACACGAGAAGATGTTTACCACATAATACTAGCTTGTGCTCAGATATTCGGATTAGGCCTGGATGTTGGACTTGGATTTGGATGAGCAGTATTTGTTAGATTCTAGATTCGGCGTGGCGCACTAACATCTGGGCTATTAGCGCCGACATCCATGGTGCAGCTGTTTTTTTTTTTCTCAACCGGCCCCGGCATGAGAAAAATCCCTACTGCCGGTGGCACTCGAACCGAGTTTCTTCCGCATGATAATCTAAGGCGTTAGCCACTAGACCACGTTGAAATCAACCTAGACTAATGAATTGAAGCGTCGCGGATACGAAGGGGGAACTCAACAACGAGTGATCACTAATTCCACGCCAATCGTCATATCGTCGATACAAATGCAAAGTATCGAATGTGAAAAAATGCAATTTTCATATTCAATCTATACTGATTTCTGTTGGATTGATGGACGGGAAACATTCGAATTTAAGTCCACTCATTAAAAGGGCGATGTAACCACTGTCAAAAGATCGAATCTTCCGACTATTAGTCTGTTCAAAAGCAAAGTAATGAATAAAAGTTTTGTCGCTCTGAAAAGTGGCGATTTTCACATTCGATACTCTGCATTTGTAATTATATTATAATTTGTTTATTATTATTAATTATTAAACAAACAGGGAGACTTCCACATTGAACAAATGTGTTGAATATATTCTAGTGGAGTTTGCCCTTATAGAAAAAATATTCAAAGGGATTTTCCTCAAAATCACCTTTTTTGAGTCCACCCTTGGTATCCGGAACGCCCCAATTGGTATTCTGTTTTATAAGAATGATATACAGCGATTTGAAAGTGATTTGATTCCGGCTAATGGATTGGCCTTCTCCTAAAGAGCTTGCTTAATCTGTTGCCAACTATTTGACTAGGATGGAGTGTTTATATGCGGGCGGAGTAATGGCTGAGGATTATCGGAGAATTAGACAAGGCCTCTGAATCCAGATAATTGAGGGGCCCGGAGTGGTCTCTGCGGCCAGAAATAATATTACAGAAGAGGGGCAAATATTTGTGAAGGGGCCCAACAGGCTTCCCCGCTAAATGGAGAAACTTCACCGTGCTAACTGCTTTCGGCTTGGAGTTTCGCTTCGTGTCCGTGTGTGCGCTTCGTGTTTTCAGCCCTTGCTTTTGGGTGGACGACCAAGGCGGTTGGCCCGATGTGCTTTATGCAGAGTTATAAACCACTAACTCCCCATCAATTGATGGGTTTCCTCTGAAGGAATGGACTTCAAGCATTGCTTTCTGTGGGCATACTAAAATATTGGCACATTAGTTTTCAACGCAGTGGATAAAACTAAATATTATAAAGATGCTAAATTTGTATAAAGTTTTTTTTTTTGTTGTTTTTTTTAACCTAGCCGTAATTTAATTGAGTAGTTTCACAACTAACATAAAAATCTGGACTGTTGTATCGTTTCGTGAGAATATATTTATTTATTTTGGGGAGTTTCAAGATTTAATCTTTATAAACCTTTAAAACAAAAAATTTAAATGAAAAGAAAACATTTAAAACAGGAATTAATATTATATACAAAGATAGCCAATCATAACCCAGTGTGAAAATCAAAAAAACATAGAAATTATGATATTAAGTCTGGCTTATTATGCCTAAAAAATTCGAATTCATGTTGATTCAGGTAAACAAATAGGTTTTCTTACCGTATCGAGTTCTGATGATGATTGTTTGTTTAATTGTCTCTATTTCGCCTGACCACAAACCTTTGAGCACAAAATCCCTCTTACCATATTTTTATTGCGATTTATTAAATTTCCTGAGCTCCAGAAAAGGAATGTGATTTTCACACATAATTAGTAATTTAAAAAAATATGAGATTTTTTTTTTTTTTTTTTTTTTTTTTACGGCGCATCTACAACTTGGCCATTATCGCCGGTCTATCTATAGGTTGCCACCCTTTTATATCTATAGGTTACCCCCATGAGATTTGTTCTTCCAAATTTTGATACAGTTCTATAAATTAATTTATTAATTACATAAAGAGGTCCGGTGGTCATGAGCAGTGTTGGGCAAAACTAACGTTAGTAAACTAAACTAACGTTAGTTTTCCCTAACTAAAACTAAACTAATGTTATATTTTTAGTTTTAGTTTTAGTTTAGTTTTAGATTAGTATAATTATTAATCATATGGACTCCGTTTTTAGTAATGCAATTAGTTTAGTTTAGTAAAAGAGACCTAAATTTGTGATTTTAGTTTAGTTTTAGTTTTTAGTTAACTAATTTAGTTTATCAAAGAACATATGTTTTCAAATTACGAGAAAAAGCCACAATTTCTTATTCTTAAGCAAGTTCTATTAGTTTTAATAATTTACTTAATTATCGAAATAACATATGATTTATATTAATTCATGTTATTTTAGAAAAACTAAACTAAACTAAACTAAACTAATTTTTTAGTTTAGTTTTTAGTCAATTCCCAAAGATTTAGTTTTAGTTTTAGTTTAGTTAAAATCCATTAATTAGTAAAATTTTAGTTTTAGTTTTTTTTAGGTTGCAATTTTTAGTTTAGTTTTAGTTTATTCCAAAAAGTGAATTTAGTTTACTTTTAGTTTTAGTTTTTAGTTTTGCCCAACATTGGTCATGAGTGTTAAGGCGTGAGGGCTTAACACTCCGTACCAAGGGTCATGGGTTCGATTCCCACTATGGGGTGGTGGATTTTCTTTGGAAAAATAAAAGGCATCAGCCCTATTCTGGCTAGAAAAGGGTGTTAACCTATAGATAACCCATCCTAAAATTCTTAGTTAGTAATAATGGGCGTTAAACTTTAAATAAATAATTAATTACATAAACATTCTTCATATCGTCGATACAAAAGCAAACTAACGAATATGAAAATCAACACTTTTCAGAGTGGAAAAGTATTTATTCATAACTTATTTTGGACAGTCAATTATTCGGCAGATTTGACCTTTTGATAGTGGAATACTTTCCCTTTAATAGAGTGAAGTCAGATTGAAGAATTTGCAGTAAATAAGTCCAGTAGAAGTTATTAACGATGGACATTGAAAGATGCATTTTTTCATATTCGTTAGTTTGCTTTTGTATCGACGATATGTTGATTTATTAATCGCATTTGCATTATGTTGAAAAATACTAAAATTATTAATTAAAAAACACAATCAAATATTGTAATAAAACCTTAGACAATTTCAATATCCTCATTCCTTCATTTAATTATAAGTAAATTTAGGAAACTAAGAGTAGAATTAAAAAATCAAGACATTTAAATTATTTACATAATAAGCCATGCTGTTTGCCAAATAACGTAATATGAATACGTCTATTTGCGTAATATGAATTTTACAACACAGTCTTTAGCCATTTTTACACGCTAGACATACTATTTCATTTGTTTATACTCCAATATTCTATGGCAATTGTAGGAGAATTAACCGCACAAAAATTTAACCTATACTTTCCTGGAACAACATGGACCATTGGTGGATGATCAACATATTGGAAGGGAGAGATTTTCGATGTTGATGCTACTGGTGGTTTATTTCTGCATACTAGCAAGATTGTAACCATAAATGTTTCGTTTTCAAATGTATTTGCAGAGGTTTAGTTTAGTACTGGAAGGTGGGATCTCTCCGTGGGCCAGTGGCTAACGCCTTGGATTCTCACGTGGGAGTTTTTTTTAATTTCATCGCCCTTGACTTAGATGCAAAAGCGTCATCAAAAAATGTATAGGTTGGTGTGTTGAACAGTTGAAGAACCTAAAAAAAAAAAAAAAAAAAAAAAAAAAAAAAGTACCGGTAGGTGAGTACATTTTTCTAGATCAGTTTTATTCGTCTATGAGAATTCTCTGATATTCTGCGTGATTATGAGAACATGGAAGAGATTAAACAGAAAAAGCCTTCGGACATCAGACAGACATGTGTTTGTTCTCAATGGATTAGTAACTACAAACATCAGACACGTGGATATGGTATTCTTCTTCTTCATCATGGATGTAGAAATTCCCATCTTGTGTAGAAATATCGATATGAGCAAAAATATCATTCACTTCGTATATTGTATATGATGACTTGGAGGGAGGGGGGAGGAAAGAGTGAGAGAGAGAGAGAAAGACCCTTAAAGCGCAATGGTTTAACCCGAACCATTGGACAGTGCAACTGCTAACTGGACACGGGGACATATATGAGAAATTGCACTGATTAAATATTAAGGCCAGTCCGAACTGTAGATGCGGGGAGATTGAAAATGTCCACCATATTCTCTTTGTCTGCCCATACTACACCCAAGTAAGATTAGACCTAGCCGGTGAATTTGGTTTGTTGAACTGGCCGCCATTGTCCCTCAACGAGCTACTCGCCAATGAAAACATTTATAAGGAATTCTCGAGGTTTGCATTCCGCATTTTTAAGAGGAAGAAAGAACTGGCGGAACATGAGTAACATAGTGTATGTCAACAATATAATATTACTTTTTATATTATTCTATATTATAAAATTTTGGTTAAAACTTTTTACCTATTATATTAGTATAAGGCTTATTGAGGCCCCACTGAGCAGAGGCAGTGGCGTCTCAATTGCGGGATCCCCTTATTTATTTTTGGCCATGCGTTGGAATATGAAATATGAAATGAAATGATATTTTGGAATCTGCACTTTCCTGACATTATATGTGGGGAACGTGTGGAATGTACTCGGGACTCAGGCTCCTAGCCTCGGCAGACACGAGTGAGTCGCCGAGGTGCGGACCGGGTCCCTTATAACTTATGAGTCGCGGACTCAAAATTTAAAGTTTATAAATTGGTTGTACCGCTGGTATGGGGATTACCCTAAGGTACAGCGGGGGAAAAAAGAAGGAAAAAAAAAAGAGAGAGGGGGAGATAGAGGGGGGGGAGAGGGGGGGGGGGGAGAGAGAGAGAGAGAGAGAGAGAGAGAGAGAGAGAGAGAGAGAGAATTTTAATCTTCCCTCTGATCTAAAAAAGTGGGCTTAGATACATAAACGAGGAATTATTTAGATTTTTACATTAAGTAGTGATTTTGATTTATCTAAAAATATTATCAAAT
This sequence comes from Gonocerus acuteangulatus, assembly GCA_946811695.1. NCBI lineage: Eukaryota > Metazoa > Arthropoda > Insecta > Hemiptera > Coreidae > Gonocerus > Gonocerus acuteangulatus. The sequence continues at coordinate 93,443,446 of OX328126.1, forward strand.
AATCCTTAATGGAGGATTACTTGGTACAATTTAAAAAAATCCTGCCTATCTTCTATAATAGGAGGAAGGAATGAAATAATCACCGCTAATTAACAATCTCTGAGCAATTAAAAGCTGTTTCAGTTCTTAGCCTTTCATTTAAAAGAAGCCGATATTACAGCAGTCAAGGAATCGAATCAAAAGATGTAGTAGCCTCGGAAAGATGTAGTAGCCTCGGAAAGATGTAGTAGCCCCGGTAAGATTTAGTAGCCTCGGAAAGATGTAGCAGCCTCGGAAAGATGTAGCAGCCTCGGAAAGATGTAGTAGCCTCGGAAAGATGTAGTAGCCTCGGAAAGATGTAGTAGCCTCGGAAAGATGTAGTAGCCTCGGAAAGATGTAGTAGCCTCGGAAAGATGTTGTAGCCTCGGAAAGATGAAGTAGCCTCGGAAAGATGTAGTAGCCTCGGAAAGATGTAGTAGCCTCGGAAAGATGTAGTAGCCTCGGAAAGATGTAGTAGCCTCGGAAAGATGTAGTAGCCTCGGAAAGATGTTGTAGCCTCGGAAAGATGAAGTAGCCTCGGAAAGATGTAGTAGCCTCGGAAAGATGTAGTAGCCTCGGAAAGATGTAGTAGCCTCGGAAAGATTTAGTAGCCTCGGAAAGATGTAGTAGCCTCGGAAAGATGTAGTAGCCTCGGAAAGATGTAGTAGCCTCGGAAAGATGTAGTAGCCTCGGAAAGATGTTGTAGCCTCGGAAAGATGAAGTAGCCTCGGAAAGATGTAGTAGCCTCGGAAAGATGTAGTAGCCTCGGAAAGATGTAGTAGCCTCGGAAAGATTTAGTAGCCTCGGAAAGATGTAGTAGCCTCGGAAAGATGTAGTAGCCTCGGAAAGATGTAGTAGCCTCGGAAAGATGTAGTAGCCTCGGAAAGATGTAGTAGCCTCGGAAAGATGTAGTAGCCTCGGAAAGATGTAGTAGCCTCGGAAAGATTTAGTAGCCTCGGAAAGATGTAGTAGCCTCGGAAAGATGTAGTAGCCTCGGAAAGATGTAGTAGCCTCGGAAAGATGTTGTAGCCTCGGAAAGATGTAGTAGCCTCGGAAAGATGTAGTAGCCTCGGAAAGATGTAGTAGCCTCGGAAAGATGTAGTAGCCTCGGAAAGATGTAGTAGCCTCGAAAAGATGTAGTAGCCTCGGAAAGATGTAGTAGCCTCGGAAAGATGTAGTAGCCTCGGAAAGATGTGGTAGCCTCGGAAAGATGTAGTAGCCTCGGAAAGATGTAGTAGCCTCGGAAAGATGTAGTAGCCTCGGAAAGATGTAGTAGCCTCGGAAAGATGTAGTAGCCTCGGAAAGATTTAGTAGCCTCGGAAAGATGTAGTAGCCTCGGAAAGATGTAGTAGCCTCGGAAAGATGTAGTAGCCTCGGAAAGATGTGGTAGCCTCGGAAAGATGTAGTAGCCTCGGAAAGATGTAGTAGCCTCGGAAAGATGTAGTAGCCTCGGAAAGATGTAGTAGCCTCGGAAAGATGTAGTAGCCTCGGAAAGATGTAGTAGCCTCGGGAAGATGTAGTAGCCTCGGGAAGATGTAGTAGCCTCGGAAAGATGTAGTAGCCTCGGAAAGATGTAGTAGCCTCGGAAAGATCTAGTAGCCTCGGAAAGATGTAGTAGCCTCGGAAAGATGTAGTAGCCTCGGAAAGATGTAGTAGCCTCGGAAAGATGTAGTAGCCTCGGAAAGATGTAGTAGCCTCGGAAAGATGTAGTAGCCTCGGAAAGATGTAGTAGCCTCGGAAAGATGTAGTAGCCTCGGAAAGAAATAGCTCAATCAAAAATTAAAGTAAAAAGCTCATACCTTGAGAAAATTAACATTTTTTTTTTTTTTTTTTTTTTTTTTTTAAAATGCATCGAAAGCCTTTATTTGAGGATTAATATTTTAATAACCTAATCAATAAGAAATCGTTTTAAAATTGGTCGGTGAAATACAAAGCTGAAATGAGAACTTTGTACGAGAAGTACTAATTTTTATATAATGCTTGATGTACTCGATCCTAAAATAATTAAAACTCATTTATTTTATCCACTGCAAGAGTGGTTTTGCACACGGGGTTGTCATACAATGAAAAACTTATTCTACCTCATCCTTCAATCCTAAATCTTAAATCACTTTTCTTAAGTAAGGTCTGGTACTACCTTGTCTACTTCTAGACCCATATCCTCAGGTGTCCCACAAGGCAGCATCTTAGGTCCTGTCCTTTATCTCCTTTTATTTATTTTATTATTTTTATTAACGCTTAACAGGGATAATCCTCCCTATTGTTTTTGGAGTTGAAAAGCTGAAGAAATCCACGTCATTATAATTTGGCCTAATCGTCAAAAATTTATTTCTGATTTTTTCATAAATTTTAAATTGCAGAAAAATATGAAGGATATTTTCATCCAATTCGCAAAATGTGCACTTTAACTTTGAGTTTATAATATAAAAACAGTTTTATGTGTTGTTGTTTTTTTTAATTTGAAGCGAATGTAATATTTTTCAGAATTAAAATTCAATAATTTGAGCTATTATTATTGGGAATGGGTAGTTTATACACTGGCAAGTTTGTGGAGGTTCTTTAATATTGTAATGTGTGTGTGTATATAGGGCTGAATGTTGAATTTTTATCGTCTACAAGGACTGTATTCGTTAAATTGGACTTATAAGCACCAACAATACGGTTGCTATTTTTTTTTAATACCATAAATATGCTTTAGCGGTGACTAGACTGGTCAAAAACGTTACAAAAAGGTGTCCGCTGCCGTTCGCGCATGCGCGGTGGTGCTAAAGCATATATTTATGTTTCTGAATTTGAGCAGAAAGCTCTAAACTGCAGCAAGGAAGTTCCGGTCGAACCCAAAATCTCCCGCATATGAATCTAATGCGTTAGCCACTAGAATTAACTTCCTATATGTTTTCCTCATTTCAGGAAGAGTTATACGTATATAAACATGTATTTTTAATATTATTCTCATTTACCTGTATTTATTATAGCGTGACTATAATTCTATGAGTCCGTGCCTGGGATGTTTCTATTAGTTGGCGAGGGTAATTGCTGTAGGAGAAGCCATCAGAAGAACTGGGGTCATTTCCTCGAGATGATGGAACTCATCAGAGCAGCCGCCGGGTATCAGCTGTAATAGTTGTTAATTTCGATGTATTATTACAGGCCGACGGGATGATGAAGACAGCGACCGGCGGGTTTCATTCAACTAATGATCGACACTAACTATCGATTCTACGTCGGAAATTAATTCATCATCGATTCTATTTATTTTTCCAGCCCATTACGCCATGGAAGTATAACATATATAATGTGGCTCGTTTGTATAATAATTTCTGCAATTTTTTTTTTTTTTTATTCGATCATACAAATTTTGATTAATTTTAATGGCAAACATGAGCGAAAGTTGACGCAAAGGACGCGGAATCCCGACCAATCCCGCTCAATCAGAAGGTATTAATGCTGATTGACGGGTGGACAGTGGAATCAATGGTCCAGATGGTGATTGAATCTTTCCAAATTACACGGTAGACTGGATCTATTAGGCCCGACTTGTTTCGAGCTGGCCTGTCTCCGCCAATCACATTAAGGTATCTACTATCCGACAGTTCATTGGCAGTTCAGATGTCCGCACCAGATCCCTGATCAATGTTCGTCCAATCTATTTGTTGGATTGTTTCAACTGATTGCGATACAAGTTGTTTCGATTAAATACCGATTCTAGTTTTCCTGTTATTTACTTTCAGGGATTTATTCAGAATAGTTTAATCCCCAGTAATTGCTATGCTGGTTTAAACGGAGCCTTAAATGAATTCACCCATTTAGTTTTGAATAGGAGAAGCATCAAAAACAACATTTTCTGCACGATTAACGATATGCTACTGAAGTTGTACATAACTAGGGAATAATGCAATTGTTAAACTTTACATATGTAAACTTATAAATCATTTTAAAAAAATAAATGATAGGCACCTGTCTGAGGAAGCAGGATTTAGTGCTAAAAATGCGACCTTAGGAGAAGAAAGCCGTGTATATATATATATATATATATATATATATATATATATATATATATATATACGGCTCTCTTCTCCTAAGGTCGCATTTTTAACTCTATATATATATATATATATATATATATATATATATATATATATATATATATATATACGGCTCTCTTCTCCTAAGGTCGCATTTTTAGCACTATATATATATATATATATATATATATATATATATATATATATATATATATATACGGCTCTCTTCTCCTAAGGTCGCATTTTTAGCACTATATATATATATTATTGTACCAATCTGAGTGGTAGTTGACCACATTGGTCAACAGCATTCTGATGAAACCAATAATACCTAGGCTATTTAAAAAAAAAAATTATTGAGAGGAGATCGTTGACCGTAGATGATGCAAGGTAGGGATTGTCGGGGTTCGGTCACTGCTATTTAATAAAACTACATTTTATCATAAAAATGGTTTTATTGTGCCGACGTTTCGGCTTGAACTTCAAGCCTTCATCAGGGCTGTAAAAAACAAGTAGGACGGATGTAATACTGAAATATACATATATATATATATATATATTTATATATATATATATATATATATATATATATATATATATATATATATGCCTACATACACATACATATGTACATACATATATGGAAAAAGACAAAAACATAAAATACTAGAACATAATATATAGAAGAACAATGTGGTCTAGAAGTGTTTGGATTATTAGGAGAACAGATATAAGAATAACAGATTACATATTAGATTAGATATAAAAATAACAATATGGGCTTACCGATGGGAAGATAGAAATGATCCCGCATTTGTGAGGAATAGTTCTCTATCTTCCCATCGGTAAGCCCATATTGTTATTTTTATATCTAATCTAATATGTAATCTGTTATTCTTATATCTGTTCTCCTAATAATTCAAACACTTCTAGAGCACATTGTTCTTCTATATATTATGTTTTGGTATTTTAAGTTTTTGTCTTTTTCCATATATGTATGTATGTGTATGTAGGCATATATATATATATATATATATATATATATATATATATATATATATATATGTGTATATGTATATTTCAGTATTACATCCGTCCTACTTGTTTTTTACAGCCCTGATGAAGGCTTGAAGTTCAAGCCGAAACGTCGGCACAATAAAACCATTTTTATGATAAAATGTAGTTTTATTAAGTAGCAGTGACCGAACCCCGACAAAAAAAATTATTTTTATTTTTTATTTTTATTTTTTTTGTAATTATTGGTGGGCTTAGGAGAATGCTTGTTTAAAGGTCAGTGGTCAATTTATTTTATTTAATTAACATACACATTTTATTCCCACTAATTCCACTTTCAGCCATAAAGGTGGTAATGCACCATACTAATGGTGTCTTTGAGGATAGTTTTGCTGATCCGAAATATGACCTCTTCTTTGAGTTTGAATCTCTTCGCAAACTCCCGGATGCATTGCGTCATGGTTCCTCGAGCTCCAAACAGATGTCCTATTACTTCCCATTTTTGAATATCATATTTCTTTTGTAAATAAGGGATGCAGTCGTCATAGATCAGTTTTTTTTCTGTATCGACTGCTTTAGGTTGGTCCACGTCTAATTCAAACCGAATTGTTGGGTCCAATATAGTGCCTGAAGAAGTTTTTCGATTAATTATGACTAAGTCGGCTCTTCGATTTGATCCTTGATTGGCGACACGGTGCATGAATGAAAAGTTTTATTCTTATTCCGGGACACAAGTCCCATAGGAATAATTTTGAAATTACAAAATAATTTTGAATTTTACGTATAAACTTAAAAACTTATAAATGCTATCAGTATCAATATATAGTGTACAGCTTCAATATAGACTAGGTGTTGGGTAAAACTTGGAGGGATAGAAGGTGGTGGAAGAGTCGGGATTTAATGGTTTCTAGGTTGGTAGAATGGCGGACAAACCAAGGCAAGGAATTCCATAGCGAGGTGGCACGGGTGACGAATGATTTTTCGAATATTGCTGTTCGTGTACCTCATATAAATTATAATGAGATATTAAAATTAAGATAATATCAATGTTAAAAGAATTATTAATCATTTGCAAAGAGCATATGGTACATTTGTGGAAAGAAAATATAATTCAGTACACAATCTCATATCTTGGATCAAGAAAGTGTTAAGTTTCCAGCTTTTAAGATGATGCATGGTGGCCACCCAGTGAGTTTTAATATTAACGAAATAAGCTTCCTCTATATTTAGGGGTACCAAAGTCCTCTAGTTATCTCATATGACCTGGCAAGGAAAATATAAAATAGATTTAGCCAATACTTGTTAAATAAAATTAAAGAAATTGAAATTATTTAGGTATAATTGAGGACTTACTTAAAGAAATCAATAATTAAATAGCACATAATTACATGGAGAGTTCAGAGCACAACTTGATCAAGTCCATGTTTGACATTTTATGTTGTAATGACATTGAAGAGTATTAGTAATGTGGCTCTTTTCAGTGCTACAGGAGACTAAGTCCTAACTTCATTATTTTTCATCATTATTTTGCAACCCCTCAAAGAAACACTCCCTTCCCCCAAAAGCGAGAAATATCTCCTCCTAAAACCCCCATAAAACGCCTTACCATCCTACACTCCAAAAAAAGTAGTATGAGTTGGTGTATTAAGTGTACCATATTTTCAACCAAAAATATTTGCCAATACAAGAGATGATACAAGAAAGAAATGTCCAAGTTCATTACTTGGAAGACCTCATAGTTACTTACTAAGAACAGTAAAGACACTTCAACTGACCTTTAACAAACAACAATAAAAATACTTATATCCAGTTACTAAAATACCACTTTCCTCAACCAGGTATATTCTTAAACTTGGCAATGTTTAGGTTTCTCTCTAAAGATAATTTCGGCACAAATAAAACATTGCCAAGTTTAAGAATATACCTGGTTGAGGAAAGTGGTATTTTAGTAACTGGATATAAGTATTTTTATTGTTGTTTTTAAAGGTCAGTTGAAGTGTCTTTACTGTTCTTAGTAAGTAACTATGAGGTCTTCTAAGTAATGAACTTGGACATTTCTTTCTTGTATCATCTCTTGTATTGGCAAATATTTTTGGTTGAAAATATGGTACACTTAATACACCAACTCATACTACATTTTGGAATGTAGGATGGTAAGGCGTTTTTTGGGGGTTTTAGGAGGAGGTATTTCTCGCTTTTGGGGGAAGGGAGTGTTTCTTTGAGGGGAAGGAACTTGGCCTCTATTTCACATTTATGTTTTTTTGGGGTACTTATATCATTAGGATTTATACAACGTTTCTGCAATTAAAACGCATAATACTCATTTTCTGAAAACTGTATAACATGGACTTGGTCTAGCTGTGCTCTCAACCCTCCATATGCAGATAGCCGTCGTGGTGATAAGAAGTCCAGTTATAGTGAGGATTCACCTAAGCGAAAACGGAGGATTTTAAGAAAAATCTATACTAACGTTTCAGCATACTCTTTAGTTGCCTTTTTCAGTTAAAAAATAAATGTACATGCACAGAAGCACATCGCCCTTTTCACAGAGTTTTTAAGTTCTTTGTTCACCCTAAAAGATATTTTTATTTTAATTAATTTATATATGAGCACCCTCAAATGAGGCAATTCGCTCGAAACAATTAACAGATAAATTTCCTGAAAATACATATACAGTACTAACCCAATTGTTAAAGGTATTATCGAACAAATAAATACATTACTAGAGAGATTTATGTTTTTAAGAATATCAGGGGGGGGGGAATGTTCTTCCTAAATGTCTTTTTCACAAAATCTTTGATTTCGTAATGACGACCCTTTGAAATCCGAGCCGTTTTGTCTTACCAGACCTTCTTGAGCGAGCCGTAAACACAAATCAGTTTAATGACCCCCCATTATAAGATGCTACAGGCGAGGTGGGCTGCTATAAACCTCTTCAAACATCTTGCCTATCAAATGGTTTGTATGTAAACACTGACTATCAGAGTGTTAAGGTTCTAACAAAAACACCCACTCTCTCTCTCTGAAGGGCCTGTCCTATATTTGGAAACTGTGTCTCGACCAGTTCTTTCCTGTTGACAAAAAATAAACCCCCAAATCCCCAAAATAACTTAGACTTATAAATCCCCAAAATAACTTAGACTTATAATGGACTGCTTGGAAAACTAATATGTACCCATATTTTTTTTTTTTTTTTTTATTTTTTTTTTTACAGCAATAAGTTAAGAAGTTTATTAATTAAAATTATGTAGTTTAGTTTAACATTGTAAATATTTAAATTGTTAACATAATTATGTATATGAAATATAACTTTGCGTTAATATTGTAAATAGGTAAATTGTTAAGTTAATTATAAATATGAGCTCTATACTGTTTATTTTAAAGTATATTTATAGTCTATTTCTGTAAAACCATTTAATGGATCTATCAGCTATCAATGTAAATAGTATCCAGATGTAAAGCTCTTGTCGCCAAAGCTGCCAAGTGGCTTAATAAATAAATAAACAAAACATAAATATAGAAATACCCAAATACCTAAGAATACATGGAAAATATTTCCATGCACACTTTGGGGATCAGGTCAGGTTGAATTTAAGGAAAAAGAGTAGTGATCTTTTTTTTATTGCTGAAGACACAAATACCTAAGAATACATGGAAAATATTTCCAGGTACACATTGGGGATCAGGTCAGGTTGAATTTAAGGAAAAAGAGTAGTGATCTTTTTTTTATAGCTGAAGACACAAATACCTAAGAATACATGGAAAATATTTCCATGCACACTTTGGGGATCAGGTCAGGTTGAATTAAAGGAAAAAGAGTAGTGATCTTTTTTTTATTGCTGAAGACACAAATACCTAAGAATACATGGAAAATATTTCCATGTACACTTTGGGGATCAGGTCAGGTTGAATTTAAGGAAAAAGAGTAGTGATCTTTTTTTTTATAGCTGAAGACACAAATATCTCACGAATGTGAAAAACAAATACCTAAGAATACATGGAAAATATTTCCATGTACACTTTGGGGATCAGGTCAGGTTGAATTTAAGGAAAAAGAGTAGTGATCTTTTTTTTTAAAGCTGAAGACACAAATATCTCACGATTGTGAAAAACAAATACCTAAGAATACATGGAAAATATTTCCATTTACACTTTGGGGATCAGGTCAGGTTGAATTTAAGGAAAAAGAGTAGTGATCTTTTTTTTTTTATAGCTGAAGACACAAATATCTCACGAATGTGAAAAACAAATACCTAAGAATACATAGAAAATATTTCCATGTACACTTTGGGGATCAGGTCAGGTTGAATTTAAGGAAAAAGAGTAGTGATCTTTTTTTTTTATAGCTGAAGACACAAATATCTCACGAATGTGAAAAACAAAATATTCAAGGTGGGGACTAAAAAGTAATGAATTGACTATATATGTGGGAGAAAAAAATTCCGTATAATGTAGAAAATGTGACCATTACAGAGAAAGAGCTGTTTGAAAAACATTATTCAAGTTCAACAGATTTTTATATGAGAACATGCCTTACCTTAAAGACAATTTACACTCTTAAAAACGGTTGAAAAAAAAAAAATTAGGATGAAGTTTGAAATAAAAAGAAATATATATTTCTATTATGTATTTTTTTAGAATTTATTTATTATCTATTTACTGTAATGTTAAATCATTAATTTACTATATTAAAAATTTGAATATTATAAAATTTAATAAAATACATTGTTTACAGGAACATGTAGCCCAAAATAAATGGCATTTTGAAGGCTTACTGCTTATATATATATATATATATATATATATATATATATATATATATATATATATATATATATATATATATTTATATATTCGTGTTAAGGGGCATATTTCGTCATGAAGGATGAAAATTGTTTTTGTAGAAGTTGAATATTAAACATTTTAAGAACCAGTTATAAAAAAATGTATCACTATGTGAGCAATATTTTGGGCCATATGTATCATATTTTGATAACAGCAAAATAATAAAAAGTTTATTCCGGTACCGGGAATCGAACCCGAGCCTCCTGGGTGAAAGCCAGGTATCCTAGCCACTAGACCATACCGGACTTACCTCTTAAGCGTGTATATGTTATTAAAACACTCAAATATTCTTATTTAAACAAAAAAAGAGTGAAATATTCAAATGATTTTATGTACAAAAATTTTTTCCTGTGACATGATTAAACAAGGCTTATTCCTATTTATACAAAACAAATATAACAGTTGCGAGCAGCTTTTACGCCATAATATATTTTTGTAAATAGCTCATTCAATTTGTGAATTTTTGGTTTATAATTTCATTGGCATGACCTAAAAAAAATTTACTTTCTCATCTCATGTACTTTCATGGCATATAAAACATGTTATAATTTTTAAACTAAATGAGATTCAAATACTATTTAGCCAAATTGATAAGAAGTCAAAACACATTTTTGGTCACCGGCAAAGAAAAACATTCCAATTTCCGAAAAAAAATAATCTATATTTTGGACGTTTCGAGATGTTCTATGACAGCCTTCTTCAGCTAAAAAATAAATTGCAAAATTCACGAAAGGAGTAATCAAAACAGTAAATAATATAATTAGATCATGAAAATAAGTAAAAACTGGTTTTATTTGTGTAGTTAATACATTTTTTTTTTAGATTTGTAATTTAGAAGACGGTGAACATTTTTAAAGTACGTAGGAGTATTAGGAAATATTATTTTTTTCGAAAATGGTGAATAATTCTTCATTTTCTGTTAACAAGTCCGTGGAAAATTGTTACAATTCAACGAATCAAATAAATACAAAGTAGTCTACTAGCAGATATTATAAGGAAGGTGTAGGTAAAATTTTAAGTTGATTAGGTGAAAATTGAAGGTCCAAGTTTATAGCCCGATTTGAAAAAATTGTTTTGGGAAAATCGACGTTAAAGCTTAATGTAGTGAAATGTTAATTTTTATTCCATAATTTCTTGTAATAATGATTAAAAAAAAAAAAGGTTTTTAATTTTTAAATATATTGGGAAATGTTCTGTTACATAAATACTCTTTGATATTATTTGTAATTTGTAAAGGAAGCATTTATGTCCATAAAAAAGTTACAAGGTGGTATTACCCCTTAATACGCAAGATTTTTTTATAAAGATGATTTATAAACTATTTTCATCATATAATATATTGTTTAATGTTTGTAATATAGTCGTAAAAAAAAAACGCCTTAGAGTCTCATGCGGTGGGTTCGATCCTCAACGGCGGCAGGACTTTTCTCATCTCACGGCTTGCTCTGAGAATTCCTCAATGGATGTCGGCACTAATGACCCAGATGACGGTGTGCCGTAAAAAAAAAAAAAAAAAAAAAAAAAAAAAAAAAAAAAAAAAAAAAAAAAAAAAAAAAAAAAAAAAATCACGAATTATTGACGAGACGATTTTTGAATCCATTGAATAAAACTGAAATAATACAATTTCATAATTTTACTAATACAATTTCCTCATGAGTATGCAGAAAAATTCCAAAATTTCTTTAACAATCTCTGAGTACTAAGTAATTCATGATTTAATTCTAAAGTAATTAAAACATGTGCGTAATCATTAGAACTTGTCAGTTAAAATTAACTGCTTACTAGTTGTCCTGAACAAAATTAAAGTTTAATTATTCATTAAAATAGATAAAAACTTATAACCAAATGGGAGCGGCGCAATTCTACTGGACTGTAATTGTAGAATCGAGAGGCTGCGGATTTTAATTGAAAACAAACAGTATTAAATAGGTTTTCCTCTGAATGTTAAACAAATACGAGGAAATTAATCGCAAAGAGAGTTTCACTCCAATTAAATATAATCAAAACCATTTTCCCCAAAGGTTTTACTCAATTTATTGTTAAATCATTACCCACTCTTATATAGAGGAATTTCAATTTCTTACTTGCATTTCTAACAGTAATAATAATTCCGTCACGCAGGATCTGTATTATTAAGCACATTCTTCAGAAAGGTGGCCGTTTATGCTGCATTCTTGAATAATTCGCCTAAAACATACCCTATTAGTCCATGAGATAGTAACGCACGTTTCATGAAGTGTTTTATGCACTTTGAAATTTCCCTATAGTGCATCTCTTGGGTACATAAGAAGGTAAAAATATGTTGGCTAGACTTACCGTGGAACACCAGGTACTATAGGGGATAGGTGCAGAACAATATCCTCGATACAAATGAAAAGTATCGAACTTTAAAAAAACGCATTTTCCATTTCTAATCTTTTCTGATTGCTGTTGGACTGATGTACGGCAAACTCTCGAATCTAAGTTCACTCAGTGAAAGGGAATGTAACCACTGTCAAAAGGTGGAATATGCCGTATATTTGACTGGCCAAAAGCAAAGTAATCAGTAAAGGATTTCTCACTCTGGAAAGTGGTGATTTTCACATTCGATACTTTGCATTTATATCGACGATTCAGAAGCCAACAATCTTAAATGTAAAATTAAGGCAATTTTAATGAATAATAAATAAGGCAGACACATTTAAAGAGTTAAAAATGAAAATAAACCCTAAAGTACCTATTTTTTTTTAATATTAAATGAAGTGCTTTATTCACACTGCGTCATCTATAAACATAATTGAAAATAATTACAAAAGGGCAAACGTATTGTGGGGTTTAATTATCAGGAAACATGAAAATAAATGTTGCCTACCCATGAAAGAAGGCACTAGAAGATAAAAATCTTTAGTGCTTGCTCGGGATTTGAGCTCAGGTCCTCCAACTTATTAGTCCAGTGCTCTACCACTGAGCTAAGCTAACCTCGAAAAATTGTTTCATGAGTGCTAGCTCGATAGCTAAATTCCTTCGGGAGAAAAAATAAAATGAAATATGAGAACAAATAAATATTTAAAGACATAATAATAAATAAATATGTTTACATATGTGTACTTGAGTACGGATGTACGTTTTTGGTTCTTGTTTCAATTGGTGGTAATTGATTCCATAGCAATATTGTGAGCTCTTTTCACCTGTAATTATTTTTTTTTTTTTTTTTTTTTTTGTCCTTGTTTCTATTCTGTAGGTTTTTTTTGTTTTTCGAAATCAGCATTGTCTTAAACACAAATTGCAAACTCAGTGTCAGCCTAACATTACACTATAAACGAGTTCATCGTTGTCTTAGGATGGTGATGACCTAGTAGTTTTCTACCCTTAAACCCCAATCTAACCCAACCCTACGGAAATCGCTGTAAACGAAAAGCAACGTATGATTTCAAATGCAACATGTTTTTGTTCAATTTTGTACGTTATTTTCAATCTATTCATTTCAGTTTTTGTTTTTTTTTTTCAGAACATTTGTTTAGTAATGAATTTTGAGATCGTTTTGAAATATGATATATCTTCTCTAGGCAAGTGTAGAGAAGATTTTCCTAATCGCTTTTCTTCGAGAAAAGGCATAGGAAAATATAGTACACATACTTATTCTCAACCAACTTAGCATTACCTTACCATAATCTGTTACCACTAATATCCATCACATCCTGATCTACATTACCTACTCCTACACACAACATACATTTTGCCCGATTTGCACCAACCTGGACCAAGGAATTGATACGGAGAAAACAAATTGACTATATCTTGGCGGTTCGGTAAACCAATGAAACCTGGCAGAAAGGCTGTACATTCCAGTATTTTTGTGGAACGGAACAGTTTGCCAGCATATGCAAGTCCTTTCGTATTAACTGCACAAGACCAAGGTAACCTCCGAACAATGGCGTATGGTCGTGACCAAATGGTCTCCGTGGCTGTCCAAGCTCTCGGTCTTCTCCTGTCCACTTATCGGCGAAGAACAAAGAAGATTCTCTCACAATAGTTCTAATGAGCTCTCCTCAGATCCAACAATTTAAATTGATTTATTTATTGCTCTTGGAAGGTTTCATCTGCCCTATAAGGAAGTGCTGGATTTCGTCACGTTTCTCCTACAGTCATGGGTTTCTCAGGATGCAGTAGGCTTCCGAGAGGCAGGCGTTGGGCTATTCTTAGAAGAATAAAAGAACTCTCAGAGTAAAAAAGTGCACAAAAACGTAAAAAACAAAACAAAAAAAAACGGCTATTTAGAAAGTTTTTGGAGGCTAACCTTGTATACTTGTATCTAGAGGGCTACATACTTTATGAAGGGGGGAGGGGGGCCATTGAAACCCGCGAGAAAAAAAAATGTACAGGGCCATTTTATTATTGGTCAATGTATTTCTGAAAAATAGATTTCTTTTCCTAATTGTTCAAATTTTTATGGGCCGAATTAGGTTCATCCTAGATTCAATGTAAGTTATTATTAGCAAATTTTTCAGCAATGCATCGTACAGCCTGTGCCCCCCAAACTCGAAATCGGAGAAATTGTGTCATAATAACCTTAAAAATAAATTAAATATGATCATTAGGTTTAAAAAAAATTGTTTTGGTGTAATAGTGTTTTAATTAGCTAACTATTCCAAGTTATAGATTGCCAGTATTCCATACCCCCCAAATTTTTTTAGACCCCCCCAAATTCTCCTGATTCCTCCCGAAATTATTTTTTAATTATACGCCCATGTAAGGTACGCTACCAAATTTCTGAGGAAAGTGCTTAGTACTGCAAATTCTGGGTGAAGGGCTTTTATTTTTAATGGGGCAACTACATCTAGTAGGTTAGACATCCCGAAGTAGCGTACTTAGTCCTAGTGGGCCTAAACTAGATGTGTTCAAGTTTTCATGGTGAAAGAACCATTTGTGGACATGTGTCACACATAAATTTAAAAAAAAGTGTAACCAATGTAGGAATTTATACAAATAACCCTTCGCAATGAAACTTAGATTAAAAGAAACCAGGTTTTATTCACGTAAGATAAACATAAGTACTACGTTATAAACTATTTCTATGTTTAAAAAAAGAACCCAATTTTACAGTTTTTTTACTGTTTTTTTTTATTGTCTCATTATGCAAGTATAAGTGTCGTAAAGGCTTTTACTTTGTATGGGACGATCACATCTAGTGGTATAATCAATGAGGATTCGAAAAAAAAAATGTCCTTTCAAAAATTCAACGTTAGTAGCTAGGAACAGTACATCGTCGTGGAAACAACAATATGTCGATTGTAAAAAATAAATTGTTTTTGCATCTATATGGCCATGTTGTTGATCTGAACAACATTCAATAGTTATTATGCCCGTCAAACAATCAGAAGCTGAGTATTCCCCACTGACAGTAAGTCGATCTGACATTTCCTTGATATTTGGTCACGACAAATAGTCGTGTTTCACAGTCGGTGATAAATATTATTTGTTTTATTCTATTTTGGTCAGTGCAAGTTTTCGTATGTCACTACAATTTAATTTTGTTGTTATTGTTTATATTACTCATTGTTTTTCTTCAAGTAAAACATTAAAAGTAACTAATTTCATACTCACTAATATCACTTTAATAATACATAACAATAGTTGAAAAGGACAGGAACAGCTCTAACGGACCACGCATTTAAGAACGGACATACATTTGACTTGGACGACATAGCAATAGTTGAAAAGGACAGGAACAGCTCTAACGGACCACGCATTTAAGAACGGACATACATTTGACTTGGACGACATAGCAATAGTTGACAAGGACAGAAACAGCTCTAACGGACCACGCATTTAAGAACGGACATACATTTGACTTGGACGACATAGCAATTGTTGACAAGGACAGAAACAGCTCTAACGGACCACGCATTTAAGAACGGACATACATTTGACTTGGACGACATAGCAATAGTTGACAAGGACAGAAACAATATCAAGCGAAAAATAAAGGATAATATCCACATTATTAAAAACAGGAACTCTGTAAATAAGCAGACAGAAATTAAATTTTTAAATAAAATATTTTACAATGACATTAGAAAATAGCGAACAGTCCAGTGAAAAAAACAACAGAACAGGCCTTTATAGAACTTATCGTAATAAGCTGATTACTAAGCCTCTCGATACAGGTGATTTAGCTTGCCTCAGTCTTAGTATGGGTGGCGAGCTATCCACACATAGGGTATGTACAATATAACATTATTATTATTATACTTTAACAATAGATTTAGGGTTAGGATTTAGTATAGAAAATGTAATTTGATTCGTTTATAATATATTAATGACATAAATTTGATGGATTTACGAAAATGAAAAATAGGTTATTAAAAATTTGTTAAAAATTTTTAGGATGTAATGGCCCCTGAGGAGGTGGCATAAAGGCCACGAAACGTGTAGGGCGTACAAACAATAAATAGTACAAAGAGAATTGGAGTACTATTCTTTTGACCTGGGCCATGTATAAAGAATAAATAATTATATAAAAGATTGTATGTCAACATAAATCAAATAAAGAGATAAATTTTGAAAAAAAAAATACGGCATCACCTTTCTAAGATAAAATAAATAATGTTTAAGCATTTAAGAAATTAATTGGAAGCATAATGACTGGTGAGAACAGTTTTTTGTTTCTCCTGAAAACTTAGGTTTTTGGATATACGACATATCAGTGTTTCCACGACGATATATAAGTTGTAATTTATATTTATATCAAGAAAATTCACACGAATGAAGAAAGGCTTTTTAAAAAATGAGTAAGGTGTTTCTGTAATAGGTGATAACCAGGTGTGTCTTGAAGACTTCCTGATGAAGAAAACCATCCTGGAATCCATACTTGGAAAGGGATGTTTTCAGACTTTTTTCGTCAGGTTGGCAGAAGTGTTTTTCATCCGCCTGACCGGATTCTTGGTGACGGGTCAAACCCTCATTTTGGCCAATGCTACTTCTGGTCAGTATCACTTTATCTCCTCATCGCGTGACGGGTCTCTGTTTTCGTTAGCTTTAATGAATCCTTACAGTTAAGTAGCGGTTCATTCTGTATACACTCCTTCATTCTCGCTTTTTTTTTCTTCTCTCAAATAACTAAAATATTGGTGAGTGAAAGTGTTACCTAGGAGGTTGCAGGTGCTGGACCCTTTTTTGGTATTGTGTGACGTAGTAGGTGTTAGATGCTAGAGAGTATAGTTGTGTAAGGTGTTAACTATAGCGTGTTAGGTGCTGGAGGACTTTTCTGTAACGTATGGGAGGTCTTAGGTGCTAGAGAGTATTGTTGTGTAAAGCGTTAACTACAGGGTGTTAGATGCTGGAGGACGTTTGTGTAAAATGTGACGAAGGAGGTGTTAGGTGCTGGAGAGTATTGTTGTGTAAGGTGTTAACTAGGAGTTAGGTGCTGGAGGACTTTTGTGTAACGTGTGACGTAGAAGGTGTTAAATTCTAGAGAGTATTGTTGTGTAAGGTGTTAACTAGATGGTGTTAGGTGCTGGAGGACTTTTGTGTAACGTGTGACGTAGAAGGTGTTAGATTCTAGAGAGTATTGTTGTGTAAGGTGTTAACTAGATGGTGTTAGGTGCTGGAGGACTTTTGTGTAACGTGTGACGTAGAAGGTGCTAGATTCTAGAGAGTATTTTTGTGTAAGGTGTTAACTAGATGGTGTTAGGTGCTGGAGGACTTTTGTGTAACGTGTGACGTAGAAGGTGTTAGATTCTAGAGAGTATTGTTGTGTATGGTGTTAACTAGATGGTGTTAGGCGCTGGAGGACTTTTGTGTAACGTGTGACGTAGAAGGTGTTAGATTCTAGAGAGTATTTTTGTGTAAGGTGTTACTAGATGGTGTTAGGTGCTGGAGGACTTTTGTGTAACGTGTGACGTAGGCCGTGTTAGGTGCTAGAGAGTATTGAAAATAAATGTATTTTCATTTTTTTTTTATTAAATATATTTTATTTAATTTTCATAAAATCATGCTATACCCAGATAATATTATTGTGGACTCTGTGACCGGTAATTCTGAGCTATTAGTGACAAAAATCGGGGTTTTTTTTACATTTCACGTACTGCTTTATTTCAACGCAAAAACACGAAAAAAATATCGCAAAGCACGGTATAAACAGTATATTTTTTAGTAGTATTAATAGAATTTACTTATGCTTAAAATTGCCAAAGTTGATCAGAAAGCATATTTAAATATCGTTCATGGGATTATTAGAATTACCTAAAAGATTAACGCACAATGATTTTCAAATAGTCATTAGTAGATGTTATTGTATTTACATATTTTTTTCCGATCTTAAGGATCAGAAAAAAATATCGTAATTATTGATGAAATTCTTCACGTTTTAAGTGATTTTAAAAACCACTTAAACAAGGTTTTATTTTGCATATTTTGTCAAAAATCCATATTTTTACATATTGAAAAAAATAAAGGGGAAACCGAAAAATAAAATAATGCTTTACCCAGTGGGTCTAGATTAACAGTAAAAATACCAAGAGGACGATCCCGCTTGTCATATGTTCCCTATCATGTCAAACTATCGAATATGCAAATCGGAGCAAACTAGAGAACGAACATATTCTATCCATCAACGAAGTAATATATTGAAAAATGGCCTTATTCGATACATTATTAAAGGCTATTCTAAAGGGGTTAGACTTGTGACAATTTGCGACAAGCCGTATCGTCCACAATCCAAGAGCACAGTTTCGAATCTAAAAAGTCCGTCACGCAGGAGCTGCATAACTAAGCACTTTCCTCAGAATTTTTCTAGTGTAGACAACATTACTGAATAATTTGCTGTAAATAGCCTATATAAATAAAATAAAAACGTGAATAGTTCTGCTCATTTACATTTCTTATGAGAACTGTTCCAATTGACAGATTTACTTCATTTTTACAACACTTCTTTCTCATGAGATACTCACGACGTATACCGCGTTTCGTTACAATACAGCAGAAATTACGACCGGAACGAGTATATTAGTACTTTAGGTCCGGAGTAAACCCCCCCCCCTCTCCAAATAGCCCGATTTAGTTTATTTTTACAACCCATTTGTCTTTGTTGATTACCACCACGAATACCGAGTTTCGTTGAAATGTAACAAAAATTACGGCTGGCATGGTCAAATTAGTGGTTTGGGTCCGGGGTAAACCCCCCCCCCTCTCGATGGACCGATTTTGGTGGTTAACGAACTCGTTCAATCGTTTGCTAATTGAACCCTTTATACCAAGTTTCGTGAAGAAAAAAACAAAAACTCTGGCCGCTATCGTGTTAACCGACATATATATATATATATATATATATATATATATATATATATATATATATATATATATATATATATATATATATAGATATAGATATATAAAAATTTTATCGGGGGTCATTTTCGGTGTCTACTCGGTAGGATCGATAAAGATTTGAAGACATTTTTCAAAAATTCCGTCATGAGTGCAGGGGTCTCCCGTGGTCTAATGGCTAGCGTCTTGGATTCATAAGCGGGAGATGGTGGGTTCGATTCCCAACCTCCGGCAGGAATTTTATCATCCCATGGCTCGCTGGTAAAATTCCTCGCTGCACCCAGGATGTTGGCGCTAATGACCTAGATGTAGATGCGCCGTAAAAAAAAAAAAAAAAAAAAAAAAAAAAAAAAAAAAAAAAAAATGAGTGCAACCTCAATAGCTACTTTCCTTCGGAGGAAAGTGCTAAAAAAGGAGATTTTTCATATTCGATAGTTTGACTTGGTAGGGACGATATGACTATATATACACACTTGGACAGGCCCGCGGAAAAAACGTTACCAAGCATGAAGGCGCTTGCAATGAACCGAAATGGATGGGTCCAATGGGTTGAGGCTTCACACGCTGAAAGGTAGACGGGGAAAGGGAAAGAAGAAGAAGACATACTCTTTGGCACCCTTCTTGAAGTAACCTGCAGGGTTGACGAAAGCCAAGATAACGTTTAGGCCAATATGAATAATTATTGGTAAACGTTAACGTGGTATTCCATCCACTAGTTATCACTATGTTAGCTTTCTATTTCGGTCTTCACTAATTAATTTACAAATCAGCATACAAAAAACCGTAAACAAAATATTTTTTCCCCCAAAATACTTTTGTACCAAATTAAGAAATGACATTCCAAAATTCTTCGAATGGTGGTGTCAAACATTTCTGCCAATTATGTCTCCTGAACCTGCGGTCATCAACCGCCAACAATGCTATAAAATATCGTTGAGTGATAAAGATAAGGATCCATCTGTTGCCCCTACAAGCGAGTTTATAAAAGTTTACAGCAACCATAAAACTGAGAGATTATGTTGGCTAAAGATGGCTGTAACTTGGAGAGGGATGAAACAGATTTCTCTCCAACCGAAGAGATTATCTCGGTGACGAGGCTACAAAGGGTTTGAATAGCGGCAAGGACCGGCCACAATCCCCGCTCAAAGGGCGTGGCTTACATCTCCCGCCAAAAGGAAATATTAATTAATTGTCGGTTGACAATATCTTGCTAAGCCTTGGTCTCTTGAATCTAAACTTCTTTCTTCTTTCGGCCTCTTACTAGGCTTCCTGAAAACATTAATCCTTTCTAAATGTGGCTTTAACTTCAAAATACCTTAAATCGCCTTATATTATAATAGTTTTAACTGTCATCAGTAGGGAACGGATGTTCATGTAAAATAAAATTCAAAATATGTACATATATATTTAACTATTTATAATGAAATATGTAAAAAAAAAAAAAATGAAAATATGTAGTAAAAAATACTATAAAATATTGAAAAGAAAAGCACAGATAATTAGTACGAACTCTGTTATTATAAATGGAAGGAACAAAAGTCTAAAATATGTAGAACAAAATTACTAAAACTCTATAACATATTGAAAAAACATCCGTTCCCTAGACATTAGGATTTATCAGGAATTATCCTGATACATGGCAATTATCCTAATACATGTATTAACATGTATTAGGATAATTGCCAATGAATAACGTATAAAAAACAAAAGAAATAAAAGTAAAATAACATATATAATCAGACAAACATATACACACGTATACTTATACAGACACAAATTCACATATACTATAGCAAAATTAATTAAGATATTTCAGAAAGTATATATATATATATATATATATATATATATATATATATATATATATATATATACACATATATATTTGGATGGAAAGGCATTTTTCTCCAGCGGGGGTACTCCTCCTCACTTCTTCCGGGAAAATTTCGATGGAATAGTTCATGGGTTCATGGGAATATTTCGGCAATCACCGAGGAAGAAACAGCAATGACCTGGCTGACAAAGATGGAGATGAACCCATCGAAATATTCCAGGAAGAAGTGAGGAGGAGTACCACCGCTGGAGAAAAACGACGTTCCATCCAAAAATATCATCTCAGCGACGAAAAACTAACATCAAACACACACGCGCATATATATATATATATATATATATATATATATATATATATATATATATATATATGTGCGTGTGTGTTTGATGTTAGTTTTAAGGGAGCTTTGCACTAAAGTTTTAAGGGAGCTTTCCCGCGGGAATAATTTTTACCGTTAGTTTTTGTGGTAAAACTGAAGGAGAGCGTCCTCAGCTACGATTTTCTTCAAAGTTTGCACTATAACGTATTTTGATGCACTAAACACGAATCCGTTGAAAAAAAAAACCCCACTCTCAACTAGGAAAGAAGTTATTAAGCACTAAAATTCACTGTTATGGCGGTTATAAAAGACGGGGTAAACAGCTTATATGTAAACACGCGCATGCGCAATAGTCCTTAATCACGAAGTGTAATTGAAATTTAGACTCACCTGTGGTAGCTGACTTGGTCGTAAACTGTCGCTTTTGGGCATACGTGCTATGCGTTTCCGCTCGCTCCGCTCGCTCAAGAAAACATCAAAACTCCTAGTCAATCCAACTCGCAGAAATGAAAAGAATTCTATGCCCAAAAGTCGTCCTAGGCAATCTTCCCTAACCTTCATAACAGTGAACTTTTTTTTTTAATAACTTCTTTCCTAGTTGAGAGCGGGATTTTTTTTCAACTGATTCGTGTTTAGTGCATCAAAATACGTTATAGTGCAAACTTTGAAGAAAATTGTAGCTGAGGACGCTCTCCTTCAGATTTACCGTTTTTGTGAGTTAGTATCCAGATAGTGAGCAGATAACCGGAGGATTCGCCATCTCAGCAGTTCAATCCAAGTGTCGTTCTCCTAGCATTCTATGTCCTGCTACCTGCTCCGAGAGAACCACCAAAACCGGCCCAACATCTCGGTACACTAGGATTTATCCGCAAGTACTGAACTTTTTACTAGATTTAAAGCAGCTTGAGATAACCCTAGGTTACCTTCTCGGTACAAGCAGTACCAACGAGATCCGAGCTCCCGGCTACCAACTCTCCGCATGTAGATCTACACATCAGCCTAAGTGACGTCATTCCCTTCTACTGATCTCGTCTAATTTATGAATACTTTTTATTTATGAATAATTATTTATTCCATTTATTTATTCAAGAGGAATATTTTTATTATTTTATGAACACCCCTATTATTTATTTATTCTTTGTTGGGACCTTCTGACCAATATTCAGACAATTTAATAAACCCCAACATATATATATTTATGATTGATTTGTGAGACGGCTTCTCCCTCCAGCGGTGATTTTCCTCTCCTTACTGCAATATTTCGTCGGGTTCATCTCCGACTTCTTCAGGCTGCTATGTGTCGTCCTCGGTGGTTGTCAAGGGAATGATTTTTTTTTTTTTTTTTTCCTAACCCCACTTTAGGGAAAAGAGAAATAAAAAGCATGCAAGGAAGGGCATGATGAAAGCGAAAGGTGAAAGAAAACGTGCAGGAACGCAAAAGAAAACTAAGGACCTCGAACGCAACAGGCGTGCGTAAGGGCCACAGGTAGAGGGAGGATGAGGGAGGAGGTGTCCTTATTCTGCATTAATGCACTTGAAGGCGGTAAGTAAAGGAGAAAAAGGTGTAGGATTCCCAAAGGGAGGTATGTGTAATGTGCTGTGTGGGGCACAGCGATAGAGGAGGAGGTAAAACGAAAGATAGTCGGAGAGTAGAAGAAAGAAGAAAGGGGAAGAAGGTCAGTTAAACTGTCTTAAGTGTCATGTGTCAGTGTAACTTGTGTTTGTTGGATTGTTCCTATCGTGTTCTAAAATGTGTTATGTTCTAGTACGTCTACTAGTCGTCGTGTGAACTCTGTTGGTCCTTGCCAGCGTCCTGGTCGTCCAGGTGGTGTGATGTCGTTAAAAAGTGGATTGTCATGGTACTTAAGTCCCTCAAAGAATTTGATGTGACGTCGTTTTATGAATTCTGAAACTGTAGGGAGTTCTAAGAGTTTGTGTAAGTCGGGGGCTTTGAGTTTATTGTGTGAGGTGCTCCGTGTGACTGTTTTGAGTATTCGGTTCTGAAAAGATTGTAGTGTTCTGAGTATGGTGGGGTTCAGAAACCGAAAGAGTGGTGTGCCGTATAGTAGTGCCGGTCGTAGGACTCCTTTGTATATGAGTAGCATCAGTCTGAGTGAGAGGTTTGGTGAATTGAGTAAATATCCAAGAGAGCGGGCTTTCGTCCTGACAAGCTTTAGCTTCTTGGTAAAGTGTGTGTGAAAACTGAGGTGTGTTCCTAAGTGTATCCCCAAGTAATTGATATGTATTTTTAACTTGTTTCTTTTGTTTCTAACCGTGAAATACTTGGGGCGTGCTCGTGTTGAATTGCCATGAAAGGCGAAGAGTAGTGCGTCTGTCTTGGTCGGGTTAACTGTGATGTGTATTCGTCGCAGTTCGTCTACTACGTCTGCGCAAACCTCTTCAGCTTGTTTTAATGCCTTTGAATGTGACATGGATGTGCTGTATATCGCGATATCGTCGGCGTATGCGGCTATTTTTGTGTTTGGGTACTGTTCACCGACGATTTCTGATGTGTAAATGGAAAAGAGTGTCGGTGCGAGTACTGACCCCTGTGGTACACCGCAGGGGATTGGGTGTGTGCTGGAGAGGCTTGCCCCTACCCTAACCGTCATAGTACGTCCGTATAGGAAAGAGTGTATTGTGTTATAGAGTTGTTCTGGACATCCGTAAGTTCTGAGTTGCTGCATAAGTATATTATGTGAAACAGAGTCAAAAGCTTTCGTACAGTCAATCGATATGAGTGCTGTAGTCCGGTTCATGAGCATGTTGTTTGTGATGTGTGATTGGAGCCTTACTACCTGGTGTTCTGAACTGTGTGCAGGGCGGAAACCGAACTGCTCAGCAGGGATTATATCCTCCTCTGCGCAAAAGTCTTTCAGATATCTCAGTATGATCTTTTCATACACTTTTGATAAATGAGGCAGTAGGCTTATGGGTCTGTAGTGTTCAGGTGTATCGCCCTTTTTGTTGGGTTTGAGTAGTGGTGTGATTATAGCGTGTCTCCAGTGTTCGGGGAAGTGTCTGAGGCGGAGGCATGTGTTATAGATGTGTACGAGATAGTGTAGTCCTTTTCTCGGTAACTGTTTGAGTAATATGTACTGAAGTCTGTCATGTCCTGGGGATTTATTCCCTCGTGTCTGTCTAAGTATGGCTGTCAGTTGTTTTGGTGAGACGTACATGTAATTGTCTTGTAGTGTAAGTCTGTATTCAGGTGTACGGTCTTAGTTGCGAGTCTGAGCGTCATGTGTGTAGTAGGTAGCGAGTATGTCCGCCTGGTCTTTTTCGTCTAGTAGCGTATCTTGTCTGTGTATTTTTACTGTGTTAGTCTTATGCGTGCGTGTTCGTATGAGCCTCCAGAATTGCCTAAAGTCACCATGTGTCTGCCTGAGTTTCTCATGCCACATGGACGTCTTCCATTGTGACATGAGAGTGCGTATTTGTGTAGTGAGTGAGTTTAGTGCAGTTTTATAATGCCTGTCTCGTGTTCTGTACCAAATGTTTTTGATATTGTTTCGTTGTTTCATGAGTGTGAGAATGTGTTGTGGTGGTTTCCTAAGATTTGGAGGTGCTGGCGCGAACTTAGGAATGCTCGAGTCGGCCGCGAAGGTGATTGTGTCTGTGAAATGTTTAATGGCCTCCTCGAGAATTTGTGTGTCGTGTATAGGTGTGATAGGGGGGATGTGTTCGTGTATGAGGTGTTTGTATTTGTGCCAGTCTGCCTTGCTGTAGTGGTAGTTTGTGGCTGTGGGTGTGGGGATGTGCCCGTGTAATTCGTATAAGACCGGCCTGTGGTCTGATGTGATAAAATCGAGTGCAGTGCACGCGGTTATTACGTGTGGTTGTCGCGTAACTAACAAGTAAATCGTTGAAGTCATGCTGGGATCTGCGAAATGTCTGAATGTGTGCGTGCCTGGGTGACTGTCAGGGGGTATTTTGTCAGCTTAGTCCCTGCGGGGTTGTTTTTCGTATTATGCCAGGCAGTGTGTCTAGCGTTCAGGTCACCTATGAGTATGTGTCGTCTGTCTGTCGAAGTTTCTGAAAGGAGAAGTCCCAGTCGTGAAAGTCGTCCTCTCGGTCTCCGATAGTATGCGGTCAGTTTGTACGTCTTGTTCAGTTTAGCTATAATTGTCAGAACAAAATTGTATTCGTCTGGGTCTATGATTGGGTCTATCCGTTGATAGCGTGTACCGTGTCGAAGGCCGAGTGCGACTCCACCGGCTAGTGTATTGTCCATGTCGTTTTGGAGAAGTGTATAGCCTTGAAAGTGTGCGTAACTACCTCTGGTCAGTCGTGTGTCGGTTAGTATGAATACTGTGGGCTGTATTTGTCGTAGAAGTAAGTCCACGTCTTGTAGTTTTGGAGTAAGTCCGTTTGTGTTAAGATTTAGTATGGTGTGTCCGGTCATTTTGTCGAGATCAGTTTAGTCATGAGTTCTACTAGTGAGCGTACTTGTGACATGAGCATGGACATCATGTCAGTCATTGTGTTAGTGAGTCGTTCTACCCATGCTGGTGTACCGTCGCTTGTGTGTTGTGGTGGTGTGTTATGTGTAGGTAATTGGTAAGTGGGTGGTGTTGGTTGAGTGGGCAGCACAGCTGGTCGGGGGTTCTGTTGTGGGGGAGTGTTTCTGGGTGGAAGTGCTTGTGTGGGTGGTGGTGGGGGTAATTGTGATGTGTGTCCTGTGAATGCGTTTGAGTAGCTGAAACCAGCGTCAATTGTGCGATATGTGCGAGTTGGTATGTTAGCCGGGGGGCCTACTATAGTCTGGCGGGCTGTTCGGCTCTTCTCAAGGAGTTGGAGCCGGGCTGTACATTGCCTGTAGGAGGCGGGATGCTGTTCACCACAGTTGGTGCATTTTAGGGCGTTTTGGACTCGATCACAATCCTTGGATGGTTACTGCCACAGCGGACACAGCGCTCGCGGAGATTACAATTGTTTTTGGTGTGCCCGAAGCGCTGACACCTAAAACACTGGGAGATGCCTTTGTCCTCCCTGTAGGGTTTAAAGTGAATTTTGATTTGATCGATCGAGGTAATCGATTTGAGGTGTGATGGGTTAAACTTGTGCGAATAGGTGCAAAGAAGGGGGGGAATGGGGACCCTAGTACCGTCGGTTTGAGTCTTGCTCATTCTTTTCACGGACACGATATGTTCCGTGTTGAGCTGCGCGGCAATGTTGTCCAGCGGGTGGTCTGAGTCCAGCCCGAGGAGTACGAATAATTGATTTTTAGGGGAGCCCTTCGGTGTGTAGGTGAAAAATTGTGTCTTGTTATTTGTCAGTTGGTTTCTAATGAGTTCATGAGTCTTGATGTCTTGGGCAAATATTTTGTTCCCGGTTTTACAGCGTTGTACAGTAAAATTCTTGCAACCGGCTGTGTTGAGTTTTCTAACGAGGCTGTTTGCATCTGTATAGTGAGGTGGTAGTACTATTGGTGGGGGCTTAATCTTGGTCAGAGGTTCATACTTGTTATGTGTAGGGATTGGGGGTGGTGTTCTGGGGTTTAGGCGTAACCTTCCTTTGTTTATGCCTTTTAAATTTCACTATCGGTGCCCGTTTCACTATCTGAGCTAGAAACTATAGGTCGTTTGTGTACTGGGGGGAGGGCAGGGAAATCTACTGTGTCTACTCCCTGCTCCATGGGAGATTCAGGGGTCAAGCAGGTGAAGAGTTTTCTAATTCATCTGAGGTGAGTTTCCTGCTTGCCAGGGCTTCTGTGAGCTGTTTTTGTGTCATGCTTGTTAAAGGCTTGTGTTGACTGTTGGTGGGGGGTGGTGTGTCAGAGCGTGTTTGGTGGGTTGTGTGAGGGTGCTCATGTGAAAACATGGTGGGGGGTGGGCGTGGCGTGAAGAGGGGGTAAAAAAGAGAGGGGAGAGTCAGAGTGGGGGTACCCTGGTGGTGGGGGCCGCCTGCGGTCGTACCTGTACCGACCGACAGACGGGTGGGCAAAGCCCCGGAATGCAGAACCCCTTAACAATTCCCTTGTGGGTCCGGACCCAACAGCTTGTTTAGAGATCCTGGAGGTGCCCCTTACTCTCTTCTTCTGCGACTGCTGCTGGTCCTGGCTGCTACACCAGGAGCTTCTGCTCTTACGAGCTTACTGACCGAGCGGGTGCTCGGGGCCTAGCTTCTTGAGTAGCTGGTCCTACTGAAGGTCACTGGAGAGCTGCCGGCGAATGCACAAGAGCTGTGATGAGGTAGAAGAGTTCCAAGTAAGCAGGCAATGTGTTCAGAACAGAAGTTCATGGAGGAATGTTCGTGATGGAGGAATGTTCGTGATGGAGGAATGTTCCTGATTTTTTTCCCGGAATTTCCCTCCTTTATAGCCCTGCTTCGTAGACTATGCGGGCCAATGGTGTAGGGGGTCCGTGGGCCAATAGGGCTCGAGGGCTGTCTTCGTCGTTCGTCCGTCGTCTGTAGTTCATCAGTGGTCCGTGTGGGGCGCTGGTCTTCAGTCCTTGTTTTCTCCTCTGTCTTCTTAAGGATGGGCCGCCAAATGTCCGGGAGGATGAGGCCATCTTCCCTATTGAAGTTGACCGGATGCTTATATATTTCTATGGCTTCTCTAATAAGTCTCCTTATCAAATTGGTCTCCTTGGCTAGGGTCTTCCCTCGGTCGAATAATACTTACTTGGGGCACTCTTCTCCGTGTGTTGCCGTTGTGGAGCCCTTACTTCTATTAGGCTAATTGTTAAAGGATTGAAACTTCATCTTATAAATATATGTGTATGCGAGATTGTCAACGGTTTTCGAGATACTAACGAAAGAATACAAAGTTGCCAAAACTTTTTTTGTCTGTTAATAAAATATTTTATTCTAACCCTTCCTTTACTCTAAACGTAACAAAAATTTCAACATATTAGTGTTGATGAAATTCGAACATGCAGAAAATGTTTCAACTGTATCCCATAATTCTAAGTACCAAAATCAAAGACAAACAACCCTCCCTAGGAAGGACGCTAGGCAGTTTAAAAGCTATATCTTGGAAATCCATATCTCTTACATTAAATTGTTTTTCTTATGTTTCTTAACCTGTTTTATTTTCAAATGCATTATCCAACTATAAGCAATTATAAAATAACAAGGAATAAAAAACAGACAAAAAGAACAGTTCGAATAAGCGAAATCAATTACTTTAAAGTTTTAAGCTCTTATTTCTCCGATTGATATCGCCTAATCAAAACTTTTATTAGAGCTTTCTAATGGTATTCTTCCGTTTACCAAGATTCTCAACCTTTTTCGCCAAGAAAGCCCAGTGAGTCAGATTATGTTATAACAGTTTTTACTGATATCAGGATTTAGTAATAATACTTCTATTAGGCTAATTGTTAAAGGATTGAAACTTCATATATTTGTATTCCAACAAACTAGTTGAGATTGAGTCTGGAGAAGCCATTGGAAACTATAGATAAGTAACTATTAACTAGTTATAACTTGGAATGGTTAAAACCCGAGTTAAAGTGCTGACAGATACCACTTAGTTTCTGGGGGTTTAGAACTATCAATGAAGACATACTTAGCCGCTAAAATGGGTGGGATACCCTCCTTTCCTAGTCTTATCTCTTGGGGTTCGGGGGATTGGGGTGGAGGTGGGGCCCGTAAAATATCAATTTAAACCAGATTAAATTTTGATGGAGATTTAATTAAAGCATTAAATTCCCCCGGTTAACACTGCCACTTCCCCCCTATCGCCTCCTTAGAATTTACCTTAGCTAATTTCTTTATGAGGATTAAATGAAAATCCGATTCATCTCAATAGGTAGAAAATTGTCCCAATATTATGGAAGGCAGCGTTAACACTTTCAGAGCCGATGGCTTTGAACAAAATTTCCTTTTGCATAGTTCTTTCGGCGAACATATAAGAAGAAAAAAAAGAAAAAGGCGAAGAAACTTTTAAAATTATGTACTTTTAGTGGATTAATTATAATTTAGTAAAATGTCAAATACGCCTCGAGAGCGGGCCCGCTGAAGGAATTTTTCTGGCGGATTCAGTATCATAAGATACCACACCCGCAAATCTAACCGGGAATAACATAGTTAGGACCCAAATCAAATACTAAGTATTTAGGACAAGGCCAGCAGTAGCGGGGAAAGAAAGAAAGCCATGCTATCTGCTGACGCATATACCACGACGCTGGCCCCGCAGAACCTATCTCTCGGGCGCATATGCCACGACGCTGGGCCCGCAGAACATGTCTCTCGGGCGCTTATGCCACGACGCTGGGCCCGAAAGTGTTAAGCATTTAACGTAAAGCCTAAACTAATCGCCTCTGCATCATACTTTCAAGTTATTTGGAACCTACAGGCTGTTCAGATAGACGTAAATCAAATACTAAGTATATAGGACAAGGCCCGCAGTAGCGGGGAAAGAAAGCCATGCTATCTGCTGACGCATATACCACGACGCTGGGCCCGCAGAACATATCTCTCGGGCGCATATGCCACGACGCTGGGCCCGAAAGTGTTAAGCATTTAACGTAAAGCCTAAACTAATCGCCTCTGCATCATACTTTCAAGTTATTTGGAACCTACAGGCTGTTCAGATAGACGTAAATCAAATACTAAGTATATAGGACAAGGCCCGCAGTAGCGGGGAAAGAAAGAAAGCCATGCTATCTGCTGACGCATATACCACGACGCTGGGCCCGCAGAACATATCTCTCGGGCGCATATTCCACGACGCTGGGCCCGAAAGTGTTAAGCACTAAACGTAAAGCCTAAACTAATCGCCTATGCATCATACTTTAAAGTTATTTGGAACCTATAGGCTGTTCAGATAGACGTAAAAGATCAATTTCGTTTGTAAGGAAAAATTTACTTCAAGAGCAGTTAACATGCTAAAAAGGCTATGAAAAAGACAATTAAAAAAAAAAATAAATGAATTTGCGGATATTTTTTTAAAAATTTAATAGACAATAAATAGCACATAATGACTTAATTATTACAATCACATCGATTTTTGGGTGGAAATCGAAATTTGCCCTAAATCAATCCATCTTAACAGGTGGTCTTCAGTAGCCCTTTCTGTATCAAGAAAAGTTAAGGATATTCTGTACGGGATATATTTGCCATTTTCGTCTTTCATAGTTCTGATATTTCTTTTACTTACACTAATCATTATTTTTCTATTATTCTTTAATTAATTATGAGTTTGAATAATTTTTAAGTTGAACAATTTTGTTTAAAATAGTTATAGAAATGTTATATTGTATGTGTTTAAAAAATTTAATTTTGTTTACCATTTGGCCTATATGTTATTAATAATAAACCAATGAAAAATATACTCAATAAAAATGCTGCGGGGGATGGATAGAGTTATAAGAACTTACGGTAATTTGACTAGCCTGAGAGGGCACCGATTTGTAATACACATAAATACCTGAAACGGCAAAAAAGAAGAAGATTCTAATACCCTCTAGTGACAGGCATTAATACTAGAAGTTTTTTATTTTTTTATTTTTTATTTTATTTTTTTAGTGTTAACGCTTTATAGCGATGTATTGCTTACATTTTTTTTATATATATATATGTATTACATTATTTTCTGTGTGTTAACATTGAGTATATATCATTACATTATATTATATTAGATTACATTATTATCTATATATTTATATCGTTTATACATTATATTAAATTACATAATTCTCTATACTTACATCATTTATATATTTCTGCATTATATTACGTTATTGTCTAAATATGTACATTCTATATAACTAAGGCCTAATACAATTATTATTACAATTATACAATAAATACTATAAACATATACAGTTATGTTAATTAGTACATATATACAATCCTAGGAATTTCAATTCTACGTATAAATCTAATTATACAGCCAACTGGTCAAGGTTAGTTGTGCATCATCAAAGCAATGCCGATTCAAAAATTTAAGCTGGCTTTAGAAATGGTGCAATCAGTTGGGAGGGGAGAAGAAAAAAAAAAAAGAAAAAAAAAAGGATAATAATACTGGAAGTACATTAAGGTAACGCTAGATAGCTCTAAATTCTAGAAATGAAAAGAGAAAGGCGGAGAGAAATGTTAGAAGCTATTGACTGCTGGAGAAGTCAACGGTATGTAGGTCCCGTCTTTCTTCCGACTTGTACACAAGTCAACGTTCCGGAGGGCACTGCCGTTCTTGACTGCTAGAGCAGTCAACGATAGAGGAAAGGCTACAGAAGGTTCTCAGATGTTGAGACTATAACATTTATTTTATGTTCACATGAATAGGCGTCTAACGGACGTGAAACATGTAGAGAAAAATAAATAAAAAAAAAAAAAAATCAGTCCCTTAACAGGCCAAAAGGTACCAGATACTGTACAGGTATCTGAATCTTGACCATACGGCAGGCTAGGGAGATAGTGTGGTCAGTACTCTGCTCCGGCCGCCTGATTTTTTGCTTTGAAGGTACCAATTAATTAATTAATGACTGAGCCGAGGGACGACCTGGGACCCCAAATCCAACCCTCGAACAACGACGCTAGAAGATAAAATATTTAGTGCACGCTCGGGTTTTGAATCTGGGTCCTCCAATTCATTAGTCGAGTGCACTACCACTGAGCTAACCTCGCCCCCAGAGAAAAATAAAGGGTTATTAAATAATAATATGCAGTTATTGAAATTTGGCTTTCTGCCACATAAAGTACACTGTGAAATATAGGGTCAACATCTTATAAAATAGAATATATGGCAACGTGGATTTCAGAGTTCCACAACCTGTCACATGATGGTGGTAAACTTCTCCTGATCTAGCCATTAATTTGGACTAAGGAGGAACGAGCTTCGAAAATAAACTAATGCCATTCCTCTAATACACCCTAGTTGCTATAAAACATTTAATTTTTCTCCCTGAGACATTCAATGACCACTCATTTCAAATCGGCTTCGGAGTGGAGAAATAATTCTTACTAGAGCCCCATAAAAGTCAGAAGTACAGGAGTCCAGAGTTAACATTGGCTTACTACTAGACAGCCTCTGCATCGGAACCTCGGTACAGCTGTGTCTTTTTGCTCTGTTGGACAACATGTCACGGCTTTCGTTCTGACATTGCAAGGACATTAATACACCGTGGCAAATTAATAAATCAGGAATCGTGGATAACTTCTAGAAGGTTTAGCCCGGAGTATCTTTCTGTGAGATTTATGCTAATAGCGAATAAAGGTCTGCTTCTCCTTTTTGCTAGTCGCTGGTATTGGCAATCAGCTTGAAATATTGCTCTTGGACGAGGAGTTCTCTTGAAACTTGGATTAATTCATTACTTTCTGGGCTTTCAATCGTCATCCATCTAAAGCCGCCATTTTCATGGTCTTAGCGGAAAGGCACGATTCTCGTCTAAATGGCACTTTAGAACACTCGTTTTCTTTTTGTCAATGATTGTTCTGTCACTTTAACTGTTACCCTTAAGGATTAGATGCAAGTCTTCAATAAAAACATTAATATTTATCAATAATATGTAGGACACTTAGAAAAAACACTTTTTGTTTGACTTAAATCACATGTAGTACTTGATTTTTGTTTTTCGGCTCGTTTTCTCGTTTTTTTTTTTTTTGTTTTGTTTTGTTTTTTTAAGAAGACATATAATTAACAAGGATTTATCTAGAAGCTCGAAAAAAAAAAAAAAAAATTCTTTGAGCCGATTGCCATCCATGTTAAGTGGCAGACTTGATTATTTTTACACATATTATAGTCTTCTGGTATTGACCGTGTCACAAATTTCTTTGCCGACGTTTCGCTGGTCATACTGCCAGCTTCCTCAGGGCTTAGTCTGAGAATGTATGTATTCATCCGCGGGCCTAGTCTGCTCTTCCATGCCCCTGATTAGTTGGTTCCGGTCTTGCTTGATTCTGGTTGGTGAGTTCCATCTGGATCATTGATTGGCTGAATTTCGTTTTTTTCTTTTTTCCTTAGGTTTAATTACCGGATGCCATAATTTGCTGAGCTTGTACCCATCTTCTTTGTTGAAATTTTCCGGGCATCGTACTATTTCTATGGCTTCCCTTATGATCCGTTCTTGATAATTTTCTATTTTCGCCAGAATGCTCACTTGGTCGAACTGGATAGCATGATTTGTGTTATAGAAATGTTCTGCTACCGCCGATTTTTCAATGTTGCCATTCTTTACCGTCTTCGTGTGTTCTGTTATTCTAGTGCACACCAATCTTCCTGTCTGTCCAATGTATTCTTTTCCGCAGGAGGAAGGGATACTGTAAACACTTGGTGATTTTAACTGTAAATTATCTTTGGGGTTATTTATTATTTGACTTATATTGCAGTCAGTGGTGTACACAAGCAAGACCGGAACCAACCAATCAGGGACATGGAAGAGCAGACTACCCCCGCGGATGAATACAAAGAGAGGTATTTATACAGAAGAACTTGAAGAACATCCTCATTCTCAGACTATGCCCTGAGGAAGCTGGCAGTATGACTAGTGAAACGTCGGCAAAGAAGTTTGTGACACGGTCAATACCTGAAGACTATAATATGTGTAATGACTCGGACCGTGGAAGCCTACGAGTTAATTTTATTATTTATATTGTGGGTGTTTTTTTGTTTATCAGCGTATCAACACTTGGGCTATTAACGCTGAACTATCCATAGGGTGCCACTCTTTTATAATGCCGTGGTCACCCATTCAGGTACTGACCACGCCCGATGTTGCTAAACTTCGATGATCTACGGGAACCGATTCATTCAACGTGGTTATGGCCGTTGGCATTGATTAATATTGTCACCCAAGCTATATTTTAATTTATACAAAAAAAAGAAAAATAATAGAAACCTTTCTTGGAAAATTCGTGGAATACATTGTTGATTATATCAAGTCATTCAATAAGTAATGTCGGTTTATGTCGGTGGAATGTAGAATGTGTCGATCCAAGTTTTTCTGCTCGTTCTTCTACTGTTACAACAGGATTTTCTTCTACAGTAGCCTGCAGGAGTTGGTCGTTAAGCTCTGTTGCTAGACCTGTACGAGGCTCGTCGTCAAGCTTGCGGTTTCCTGCTCGAAATACTTCTCCTAGCTCTTCCACTGTTACAACAGGATTTTCTTCTACAGTAGCCTGCAGGAGTTGGTCTTCAAGCTCTGTTGCTAGACCTGTACGAGGCTCGTCTTCAAGCTTGCGGTTTCCTGCTCGAAATCGTTCAAACCACCGCTGCACTTGTCGATCATTTATGACATTTTCGCCATGTAGTTAATTTCTACAAGTTTTCGATAAGTTTAGGCAGCAATTTCTCCTTTATCGGATTCCCGAAGGACAACATGAAAATTTCAGCAACCAATAAATAAGTAATAGAGGTTTATTTTAAGCTATAACAAACAAAATATGTAAAGAAAAATATATTGAATAGGAGGGAGCATAAACAGACAGATTATTAAAAACCGATGGGATGGTCCAATATTATTTGAAGGATATTGAAATTAATTTTTTTTTTTTTTTTTTTTTTTTACGTCGCATCTACAACTTGGCCATTAGCGCCGGGCTATCTATAGGTTGCCACCCTTTTATAATGCCAACAGCACGTTGTCGGTCACCCATTCAGGTACTGACCACGCCCGACGTTGCTTAACTTCGGTGATCTACGGGAACAGGCGTATTCAACGTGGCTATGGCCGTTGGCATTAAATTTGTTTTTGGTCTTTTCGGATGAGCACCTTTAAAGGAGGTTATTTTTGACTTTTCAGATGAAAATTTCGTGGCAAATTATCAATATTATTAACTGTTAAAATATAAATCTAAAAACTCTTTGGAGGATTTTATTATTTTTTTTAACGCTTAGAACATCTACTTTTGTCCAGGTTAATTTTAAATTGAGGGCGTTGTGCGTCAGTGGAACTGTCGTTAGTCTAGAGCTGAGAGTTTCTTTAAGTGTCCAATTTAAATGTTAATCTTATGAGCATTTGCAGTGAAGGCAATGCCCCTTTCAAAGCTAATCATATTAATAGAATCAGCAAGTACTATTCAAATCAGCCGTTTTGTTAATCCATCTAGATGCATAAGAAGTATCAAACCCCATTATGGGTTATAGGTTTGCTGTTTAATCAGGTTTTTCCAGGATATCGGACAACCTACTTGTCTGAAGTCTGAGCACCAACCTAGGGCCGATATAAGAAGAATGTTTATATGCTAATTTGAGCTTGGACCCCAGAGAGAGTGCGCTAGCTCATTAGGCGGCCCAGCTAGGTGGTCCACCATGCATCATACTCAGCTATACGGTGGAAGGCGATTGGTCTGTAGTTCCACCTACGGAGGCGTTTAGTGACTCACGGGCAGCAGAGAGCTGGGTCTGCCGAAAATGGTTAGGTGCATTTTTCACGGCGTTACTCAGGGAAGTAACTGGACCGTTAAGTCGTAATATCGTCGCTACAAATGCAAAGTATCGAATGTGAAAATCACCACTTTTCAGAGTGGAAAAGCATTTATTCATAACTTTTTTTGGGACAGTCAAATATTCGGCAGATTTGACCTTTTGATAGTGGAATACATTCCCTTTAATAGAGTGAAATCAGATTCAAGAATTTGCCGCACATAAGTCCAGCAGAAATTAGTAAAGATTGACAATGAAAGATGCATTTTTTCATATTCTTTAGTTTGCTTTTGTATCGACGATATGTTCAATGGCTCAAGCTCGCGTATTATTACAAAATCAGAAAATTCGCTATCTTACAATTTTCAAAAAAACAACTTATTCTATACATAACGAGGAAATAAAATTCTCTTATATTATGCCAATAGTATTTAACAGAATTTATGTCGAATTTAAATAATTTAATAATAATAATTTGCCGGACATATGTCCAGCAGAAATTAGTAAAGATTGACGATGAAAGATGCACTTTTTCACATGCGTTACTTTGCATTTGTATCGACGATCATGGAAGTTCAATCGTTATCTATTACGTTTACGTCAATGATCCGACTGGTGTACTATTTATTACCCAATCACTCAGATGAGAACGTTGATCATGGAAATTACCAAGATGGCCAGATTACCAATATAATTGAAGGGGTCGGGTCAAAATAGTGCCAAGCAACATTATTAACAAAAACTTAACTGTAGCTGCTTTGTTGGATAGTATGTGGGTCTATCAGCCTATGATGCAAAAGCTACTGAAATATGACTACAACAAGCACTGTAAGCTACTTATATGACTACAAGCTTTGTATGCTACTTTATTTTGTTGCCCCTAACCATTTCAACTGATAGTCCCACATAACATCCAACATATAACAGCTACAGTTATGTGTTGATAAAATGTTGCTTGTCGCTATTTTGACCCGACTCCTTCAATTGACTCAACCTCTAAATGGAAGCCAAATTGGATCTGCCACATAAAATTAATTTGAAAGTAATCCCTAAATAGGATCAGCTTCTAGAAAACCCCGGCTAGGACACAATGGGATTGTGACAGGAAGAATCCGTTGTACATTTTTTCTCACTTTCATTAGATTAGTAAAGATCTATAAATAAATATAACGGAGCGTATTGTCAATTACCCAGTAGGCTAAATTTTTTGAAAGAAAGTTATTTTGTATTTGTGCTAACATTGTGTCATGATTTTCTCATAGCATTGTGACATAATTGGTATAATACAAGATGTAAAATAAGTTTTAGTAAACTACGTGAAGGCTTTGAGAGGTTAAGCAAGGGGAGTACTGTTTCATTTTTATTAATACTTAACCTTTTTCCCCACGCAGCGTTATAGAATAATTTGTTTTTAGCTTTGGCTAAGTATTGATGAATATTAAATACTATATGCCATTCGTCAAAACCTTCCGTGGCACTAAACGAAACATATTAATTTTTTTTAGTTAGTGTTTCATGTAAAGTTTTGCTTATTAATCGGTTTTGAAATTGGAGTGCACAATTCAACTAACCCTTCTATGGTAACGGGCTGTACATAAGTGTAATCCGTTAAAACTGTTTACAAATGGCCCCCGTTGAAGTTCTCACATACGTAAATAAACTTTTACTTATATTTGTACTGGCTATAGTTTCTGCTAATTTGTACTGGCTATAGTTTCTGCTAATTTGTACTGGCTATAGTTTCTGCTAATTTGTACTAGCTATAGTTTCTGCTAATTTGTACTGGCTATAGTTTCTGCTAATTTGTACTGGCTATAGTTTCTGCTAATTTGTACTGGCTATAGTTTCTGCTAATTTGTACTGGCTATAGTTTCTGCTAATTTGTACTGGCTATAGTTTCTGCTAATTTGTACTGGCTATAGTTTCTGCTAATTTGTACTGGCTATAGTTTCTGCTAATTTGAAAGTTTAGCGTTTAATGCTGCTTTCCATAAGATTGGGATAATTTTCTACCTATTGAGATGAATCGGATTTCCATTTAATCCTCATAAAGAAATTAGCTAAGGTAAATTCTAAGGAGGCGATAGGGGGGAAATGCCAGTGTTAACCGGCGGAATTTAATGCTTTAATTAAATCCCCATCAAAATTTAATCTGGTTTAAATTGATATCTTACGGGTTCCACCTCCACCCCAATCCCCCGAACCCAAGGAGAGATAAGGCTAGGAAAGGAGGGTATCTCACCCATTTTAGCGGCTAAGTATGTCGTCATTGATAGTTCCAACCCTCCAAAAACTAACTGGTGTCTGTCAGCTCTTTAACTTGGGTTTTAACCTCTCCAAGTTATAACTAGTTATTAGTTACTTATCTATAGTTTTCAATGGCAAATCCAGTTTTAATAATCTCAACAAGTTTGCTAGAACGGAATATACAAATATTTGTAAGATGAAGTTCTTTGGCAAGTATCCTAATACAAGTTTAATTAGTAAATCCTGATATCAGAAGGTTCTATTATAGTATCGTCCCTACCATGTCAAACTATCTAATATGCAAAATCTAGTTTTTCAGATTCCAGACTTAAAAAAGATGCCTTATTTTAAATTTTATTAAAGTTATTAGGAAAAATATTTCTTTTAGAGGATCGGCCATATTTTTTTTTTTTTTTTTTTTAGAAATTCGAGGAAAAAATACCTCAAAGTCATGTATCACACATTCATAA
Source organism: Gonocerus acuteangulatus (assembly GCA_946811695.1). Taxonomy (NCBI): domain Eukaryota; kingdom Metazoa; phylum Arthropoda; class Insecta; order Hemiptera; family Coreidae; genus Gonocerus; species Gonocerus acuteangulatus. Next base: position 93,481,834 of record OX328126.1, read on the forward strand.
CCGACCTCTGTGAGTGCCTACAAAAAAATCGTTTTAATTTAAAACAATACAATTCAAATCCCACGAAACTCATTTGATTTTAAGATATCGAAGTGCGGTTTGCGCCAAAGGTTTTGTTATTTCATTCCCTTCAAAATGATGTGCTTAATAATAGGGGTCATCTGCAAACCTTAACATTTCATCTAGCGCCGAGCGCACATGCGCAGTAAATATGTTAAACGGTCGAAATATTTAAAAAGCTGAAGTCGAGCCCTATAACTTTTACCTCTGACATTTTTTTCTCAGACCAACCGATTGTCCGAAAAATTGGTTTGAGCCGTCTTATTTGGGTCACCCTGTATAGGGGATATTAACCATTTGTAGCATATTTAATTTCTCGTAAGCAGCAACGTGTGTCAAAGGGACTGGAAGACTTTTTCATGCTAAAAGAAAAAAAATGATGTGTCAAAGGTTTAAGTAAGGTCGATGAAGATTTGAACACATTTTAAAAAAAGTCTGACTCGCAGGAACTGCGTCCTCTTAGCGCGGTTCAGTTTTTATCCCTAGTGTCATTTGGGAAGATTGAAATAGAAACCGTTATTATTTTGGTTCAACCTTTCCCCCGTAAACAAAGGGCCCGTTACCAAGGTGCAGCGTACCCTTATACCTGGAATGGCACCCACCACAGGTTGGCCAGCCCAACTGCTAAAAATAGTTATTTCAAATATCAAAATATTTCTAATTATCTTGATTTCTTCTACAGTAATACTAATTCTATAAATAAATGCAATTAAAAAAAAACAACAACCCATTAAAATGTGAGCTAAACAACTACGAAAACCCAGTCAAAAGAACAAAACAAACACATTTGAAGATTTATGCACTTATTTATCCGATTAAAAATTCCTAATCAAAAATTTCTTTAGAATATTTTTTGTAGAGAATTTAGTAAGCTTTCGAATGGTAAACTTCCGCTTCCCAAGATTCTCAACCGCTTTAGAGATATTAAGAAAAATTTACAAAGTTACCAAAACTTTTCATGTCTATTAATAAAATATTTTATTCTAACCTTTCCTTAACTCCAAACGTAACCAAAATTTCAACATATTAGTTTTGATGAAAGTTGAACATGCAGAAAATGTTTCAACTGAATCCCATGATTCTAAGTACCCAAACCAAAATCGGTATTCAACAACTATTTTTCCCATTTTCTCGAAAACGGTTAAAGCTATCGCCTTGAAAATGGTTTCATTAGTTTTCCTAGGCCAAGACGCCTATAAAACGAGTACTTACAAGCATATAAACTCAAAAACGTAAGCGTTAGGATTTTTTTTGCGCGAATTTCGCCCCAAACGCCATCTTCCAGTGGGTGGATTTTGCTGGTTAACGAACTTGACCTTTCTAATTGGAGGACGGATTTTTGTACCAAATTTCATCAAAGTCGGACCATTTGTCTAGGAGCTACAGAGCGAGCTATATATATATATATATATATATATATATATATATATATATATATATATATATATATATATATATACACACAAATTTGAACCACCGTTATTTTTGGTCTCTAGGGGTTCTGAAACGCAAAATTTTCTAGTCGGCACTTCCGGATTGTTTCATGAGATCAACCTTACAAGCGGGGTTCCTCCCTATGAAGGGAGGGAGGAACCGCGCTAAAACTATTCTTTCAAAAATGCAACCTTAATAGCTACTTTTCATCGGAAAGTCTTTACCTAGTTAATAATTCACACAATAATTCCCCCTTCCACCCCGTAACCAATTCCTTTTATGTACTAATTAATTTCATATCATATTCCAAGCAAGTATACATTGGGGGAGGGGGTGTAGAGGGGTAGAGGGGTATCGCACCAAATTGGCAAGAGTTGTAATTAGCCTAATGTATAAACATGAGAATTAATATTTGTACAATTTATACAAATGACAGGGCCGAAAGGGCTTACGTATACAATCTAATGCAGGATATGTGCTCGGAATAATTAAAACAAGGTTTCAGCCGTCCAATTCACAATTACTTAATGAAATTAGTTTAGTAAATACTCCCAAATAGTACTCCAATTCAAATATCCGCTCTTTTAGTATTCACAGGGCAATCAGAGCTGTGTTTTACAACTTCTGGCATAATTACAAATATTGCTAGAAATGCTAAAATTAATTCTAAATAGACGATAATACAATACGGAAGGTTACTTACAATTTACATTTATATACAACGTGTGCACTATTTGCATATTACAACTGTTTAGTTTAAAAATAATTCACATTCTAAGTTTACAATATATAAATATGTGCCTTTTAAAATAAAAACATTATCGCTTTTTTACGGGGTGACAATACTTAAGGGTATTAATCTTATTAATTTCGTTTTTAGTAAAATCGCATGTGTTCTTGTGCATTTGCACACATTTTTTTAATTTTTTTTTTTTTTTTGTCTGATCAAATTATAAACTGTACTATGATCAAGTATGTTTTCCACGTTGGAGTTTATTTAACACTAGATATACCAGACCAGTCATTTTGCCTGGTCGTGCAATTTCAGTTCAAAATTCTTACTACATATAACATTTACTTACCTAAATGATGTTAGGACTTTTGCAGCTATAAGTAGAGAATACATTTAACGAACTTGATATTACTTGATGTATACATAAGTAAAAATATATTTTTTTGTTATTGACATTTATACCAGTACCAGGTCTGGTATATCTAGTGTTAACTACGTATGCCATCCTTTCTGGAATATTACATGTTTTAGCGCGGTTACTCCCTATCTCCATAGGGAGAACCCGCTTATGAGGTTGACCTCATGACGCAATCCGGAAGTGCCGACTAGAAACTTTCACGTTTCAGACCCTATAGATCACGAGAATATAGGTGGCCCAAATTTGTATATATATATATATATATATATATATATATATATATATATATATTTATTTATATATATGCTTGTCTGTTCGCGCTCTAGCAAGGTCAAAAATGGTCCGATTTTAACGACATTTGGCATAAAAATCTGTCGTCTCATTTGAAAGGTCAAGTTCGTTAATCAGCAGAATCCACTAGAAGATAGTGTTTGGGGCGAAATTCGCGCAAAAAAATCTAAACGCTTACGTTTTTGAGTTTATATGCTTGCAGGTACTTGTTTTATAGGTTTCTTAACATAAGATAACGAATGAAACCATTTATAAGGCGATATCTGTAACCGTTCCTGAGAAAAGTGGAATCAATGTTTTTGTAAGTCATTATATTTTTGTGAGTACTTAGAATCGCGGAATAGTTTCTACAACTTTGAAATTAATCCCAACTAAGATGTTTAAATTTTGGTTACATTTGGAGTTAAGGAAGTATTCGAAAAAAAAAATTATTAATAGACATGAAAAGTTTTTCCGGATCTTCATACATTTTTCGTAAATATCTCGATAACGGTTGGGAAATCGTGCTAAGTGGAAGGTGACCGTTCGAATGCTTACTAAATTCTCCACGAAAAAGGTTCTGAAGCAATATTCGATGGGGCAACGTCAATCAGAGATATAAGCGATTAAAAAGTGTTTGTTTTGTTGTTTTGAAAGGGTTTTTCTCTTTGTTTATCTCACTTTTTAATTGGTTGTTTCTTGTTTTAAATTGCATTTATCAGTAAAATTAGTATAGTAGTAAAATAAGCTAAGAAACGGTGATAATAAGTCTGGAGTGGATGTGGTAATCAAGATGGCTGTGGCTAATCATGATGACGTAGGTTGTTTTGAATTCTCCTGTCTATATAACCTTCCTCATAGCCTCTAACTGAAGTTACCGTTATTTCTTATTTTGTAGAAAGATTTAACCCACGACAGAATGCAATTTTATTCGCCATGAAGCTTATATTTAGAGTTGATTATAACAGTAAAACGAATTTGCTAGTAAAACAAGATACTTAAAATGACAACGAATTTTTGGTTGTTTAGAATAGAGCCTTCTCAGCAGTAGTCAAAGAGTGAGTACGTTTTCAGTACAAAATTGTATTGACTTATACAGATTAAGAATTATCCGCTTCTGTGTAAGTTGGCTACTGTCAGTTTCCTGTGATTTGTGATGCTAATATATTCCATTTCTTCGAGATGTACGTAACCGCGCTAAGATGACGCAGTTCCTGCGAGTCGGACTTTTATTTTTTATTATGTACATACAATAATGATTCCATGAATTTATATGAATACTGAAATAAAATTATAATAATAATAATAAATAAAAAAAATAAATGAATAAAATGATAAAGTATGTTGATGCAGATTTTGCTTTAACGGATATAATATGGCGATAACGGAAAAATAAATAGAATGCGAAAGACGCCTACCATTGTACTGCACACTACACTAGCTGTGATTGGGAAGATAAGGATAGAACATCAGGATTGGGATGGTGGGACACCATTGAGTGGAACATTTGGAAACGGATTTTTTTTTTTGGGTCTTTGTAATGTATTTTGGTGGATACATAGAAAGCGGCATTAACCAGCAGAATCCCTCCACCGAAACATAGCTTCGTCAAGAAACATAGGTTTCTTGACGTGAAAAAAACGAATAAAACCATTATTAAAGCATTGAAACACCTACTTTTCCAAACTAATTTTTTACTTTGGGTATTCAAAAACGATTAATTTAGTTGAAAACTGTCCCAGACGTTTAGTATTCATGTAGTCTATAATAGATAAATTTTAGCTCCGTTTGGAGTTAATGAAGTACTAGAAATAATATATTTCATTAACAGGTATAAAACGTTTTGGGATTTTCGTACATTTTCTAAAATATCTCGAAAACGGTTGGGAAATCGTGGTAAGTGGAAGGTGACCATTCGAAAGCTTACGAAAGGCCCTACAAAAGAGGATCTATTGTAATTTTCGATGGGGCGGTGTCAATCCGAGAAATAAGTTCTTGAAATTTCAAAATCTTCTTTTGTTCTTTTCAATGGGGCTTTGTCATTGTTTATCAAACGTTTTAATTGGTTATTTTTTTTTCCTAATTGCGTTCAATAGTAAAATAATTATATTGATAAAGTAAAGTATGAAAATGAGAAACGTACCTATAATAATGTTTCCCCTGCGGGAGATGGTGGGTTCGATTCCCAACCTCCGGCAGGAATTTTATCATCCCACGGCTCGCTGGTAAAATTCCTCGCTACACCCTGGATGTCGGCGCTAATGACCTAGATGTAGATGCGCCGTAAAAAAAAAAAAAAAAAAAAAAAAAAAAAAAAAAAAAAAAAAAAAAAAAAAAAAATAATGTTTCCCATGGAGAACATCAAGAATGTGGGGGAAGTCATTTCAGCTCAGAATACTATCAATTTCCTGTTGTGGCTTCTTTAATCTGCCTTATCTTGGAGAATTATATGTCATTTTATATTTCTCACGAAAGATCAAAACCTACCAATAACTGTTTCTACTCCTTTGCTAAAGACACTAGAGATAATATTATGAACGGAACCGTTCTAAGATGAAGCAGTTCTTGCGAGTCGGATTTTTTTTAAAAATAACTGCGCCTTCCTACGAAATCCAAGGCCCATGTAAGTTATAAGGGAGCGAGAATTCCCTTCAACAGACCGTAAACACAAATCAGTTTAATGACGCCTTTATAAGATACTACAAGCGAGGTGGGCTGTTATAAACCTCCACACGCCCTAAACATCTTCCCTATCGAATAGTTTGTAGGTAAACATCGACCAGCTGACTCTTAAATATACAAAAAATACACTCCGCTTTTCTAGGATACTGTTCAATTTATACTAATGCTTTACACATCAAAATTTTTTTCTTTAGAAAAATACCCGACATTCCTGAGACTCTAAGATTGCCGTAATAGGAGGTACAACCTTCCTTCAATGATTCTAGTATTAATCTCTCTCTCTCTCTCTCTCTCTCTCTCTCTCTCTCTCTCTATATATATATATATATATATATATATATATATATATATATATATATATATATATTTGTTCCTTAAACAACCACCGTAAACGTCTTAAAATAATTAAGCCCAACTATGCTTACCTCCCTCACGATCACCACTGGGACCTCTAAGAAGTTGCAGCAACATAAACTTTCAGCTAAGGGTGCGTTTACACTAGGATAGTTATTGCAGGATATTTATATCAGAGAGAAATTCTGACTAATGTAAACCATGTAGAATTTATGTCAGACATAAATTGTACATAGTTTCCATTAGTCAGAATTTCCCTCTGATATAAATATCCTGCAATAACTATCCTAGTGTAAACGCACCCTAAGAAACGGCCTCATGCATTTGGACTTAAGAAAAATAGGGCTGCTGCCTTAAATTTGTATGGGTCAAACCCAAGACTATCTGCACATAATTATTTTTTTGAACTTATTGAAATCAAGTTTTCTTTAGATATAAACATGATTATTGCATGCATTCTTTAAAACATGACAGTCACTCGATGTGAAGAACAAGACTTACCACTGAGAGAGCAGAAAAAAAGGAAACTTGAAAATATCTTAAAGACAAATAAATAAATGCCGAAGACAAAAAGTCCTTAAGAAAAGAAATTTTGGCAGATCCGAAGGAGCTGAAGAAAAATAAATTGGTCCTGAGCCACGCCACTATTCTCTCAAGAGAAAAAGATCCCCAAAAAAACTAACGTTTCGAAAAAAAGCCAAGTTCCAGGCGCCTCCCCAAAACCGTTTGCGTATGGAAGTTACGATATTATAGTATTGGGCCAAGTTTTAGGCACTTAAAGCCTTCTCAAGAACCTAATAATACCATCTCACTTATTTGTAGAATTCCAACTTTGCCAGTTTTTGTTAACTTACATTTGGCCGTGGCCGCTTTAACTTACATAGAGTTCATACAAAACCGACCGCTTTAAGTTATCAAAGAACTTATAATAATAACTAGAATTATACGGTAAGGATTCAGGATTATTATCTTTAAATGCCAGACATTTTATAATAAATCCGATCGTTATTGTGGCCATCATTTAACGAAAACTGATTAATATTTTGGATTATTGACTAATTACACTGCTCCTAAATACTATTAATTAAGCAGTGTATTGTGTAATGAACCTTTCGATTTGTTTATTGTTAATTTAATTTATTAAATAAATTCTTAAAAACTTTAGAAATGCATTATTTATTTATTAATGTTCACGCAACTTTGGCAACAAACATTTTGAGAATAATAATAAAGGGTAAATGTGAAGGAGCGCGGTCTCCACACCGATCCTTTTGAAATGTTGCACTATAACGTATTTTGATGCACTAAACACGAATCCGTTAAAAAAAAAAGCTCGCTTTTCACTAGGAAAGAAGTTATTAAGCACTAAAGTTCACTGTTATGGAGGTTATAAAAGACGGGGTAACAGCGTATTTGTAAACACGCGCATGCGCAATAGTCCTTAATGACGAAGTGTAATTGAAACTAGTGGTAGCTGACTTGGTCGTAAATTGTCGCTTTTGGGCATACGTGCTATGTGTTTCCGCTCGCTCCGCTACGCTCCGCTCGCCCAAGAAGATATCGAAACCCCTAGCCAATCCAACTCGCTAAAATTAATAGAATTCTATTAATTTTAGCGAGCTGGATTCACTAGAGTTTTGATATCTATTTAAAATTTAAAAAAAAAATTAAAGAATAGTTTATTATTTAAAAAAAAATATTTTTGAATAACTAAGTGGAGATAAATTGATAAATAATTGATGGTAAATTTCAATTAGACATCCTTATTACGAACTTTTCCATACCCGCGCATGCGCATGTTGACAAACATAGTAGGTTACATTACCTTTTAGAACCCGCACACCAGTGAACTTTAGTGTTTCATAACTTCTTTCCTAGTGAAAAGCGAGCTTTTTTTTTTTTTTAACGGATTCGTGTTTAGTGCATCAAAATACGTTATAGTGCAACATTTCAAAAGGATCGGTGTGGAGACCGCGCTCCTTCACATTTACCATAATAAAGAATGCACAATTTTCTTGAGGTAATATGATGTAGTAGCGTTAATGTAGGTATTACAAGTTTTCAGTTATAGTAATCATATGTGAAATGTGTTTGAATGTAAGTGATATGTGTGGGCTCAAGTAGATAGTAATAACAAGTAAAGAATTTGATAGTGAGTTCATGTCGTAAGTCCAGTAGTTATGTATTATCCAAATGGTATTAGGCTAGTATGGAATAGAATAGAATAGAATAATATTAATTGGCTTATAACATGGTATAGCCAAGGAATCTGGCCCATTTGGTGTTAGTAGGTGTTAATGGACGCCACATAGATGACTAATAATAATAATACTCTACATAAGAAAATAACAGACATATACATCTTTATGTATAACTAGCTGTTACCCAGTGTGCCATGCTACACCTACTTTCTGTCTATGGCTCTTGCCGTATCAAGATCTACTTGTCAGTATCAAGATACCTAGTTGTCTATACCCAGTTACGAAAATCGGTCAAACGATGTGAATTTGTTTTAGTTCATAATGATACCGGCAGAGGCCAGCACTTCATTTAACAGCCGACAGAGGCCAGTAGCAGAGCCTGCGAGTAGATAGCTCTTTTCTAAGAATAGCTAGACAGTGACGCTCCTTAGTTAGACAGTGACTGTTGAAATAAAATTGAAATAAACTGCATTATATGATTATATAATGATGTAAAGTCATCAATGAGTTCGAGTTATTCTAATTATCAGGAACATCAACAAATAAATTTGAGACATTATTCAAAATGGCTGTCGAATCAAAATGGCCGTCACAATCTGAATGGTACAGTGTACCCAATTATTCTTGAACAAAACTTTTGACCTTTTGACCAAATTTTGAAATTTGAATATTTTGACCTAGCCTAGGAGATTTCTCGTAACAAGACCTACCTGTGTGCCAAGTTTGGTCAAAATCGGTCAAACGGCGTAGATTTGTATAAGGAACAAACAAATAGAAAAACAGACAGACACGTGATTTTTATATATATAGATATACTTAAAAATACACAATATTAAAATATGAATATATACAGTTTATGCATATAAAAAGTCAAGTTGATGATTCTACATATAGTAGAACAATAACAATACACTTCTCTCTTCTAATAGTGAATTATTACTAAGTAATTATTACAATATTAATAATAGATTCTCTTTTTGAATAAAAATAATAAAGAAGTAATAAAATAAACACTATATACTTATAACTACCTATCATACATAACATTAATACTCTCCTAAATAGAAATATAATGAAAATAAATATACTAAATTTAATCTTGGGTCTTAGCTCGAATATATCTTACATTGCACGAACTTTTAATAGAAAGAAGAAAATTGAATTTAATTGATCTAAGCTATTGATAACAAGGATATTCTCTAATGATATGTAATCCCTGTTTTGTGTTATATATTTCCTCAAATATATTGTTCTAAATGAACTGAACGCAGGGCAGTGCAATAATAAGTGGTTTAAGCTGTGATTTATGCAGCTTTTGAATAACGCTCGCTCGATATTCGCGTTTTAGCACTTTCCTCAGAAGGAAAGTAGCTATTGAGGTTGGACTCATGACGGAATTTTTGAAAAATTTCTTCAAATCTTTATCGATCCTACCTAGTAGACACCGAAAATGACCCCCGTTAAAATTGATATATATCTATATATATATATATATATATATATATATATATATATGTATATATATATATATACATATATATATATATATATATATATATATATATATATATATATATATACACATATATATATATATATATATATATATATATATATATATATATCTGTTAACACGATAGCGGCCAGAGTTTTTGTTTTTTCGTCACGAAATTTGGTATACAGGATTCAATTAGCAAACGATTGAACGAGTTCGTTAACCACCAAAGTCGGTCCACCGGAAGGGGGGGTTTACCCCGAACCCAAAACACTAATTTGACTATGTCAGCCGTAATATTTGTTATATTTCAATGAAACTTGGTATTCGTAGTGGTAATATAGAGAGAAAATATATAAAAATGAACTAAATCGGTTCATTAGAAGGGGAGGTTTACTCCGGACCCACAATACCAATTCGCCACTACCAGCCGTGATTTTTGGTATATTTCGACGAAACTCGGTATTCGTAGTGGTAATCCACAGGTAAATATGTGTTGTAAAAATAAACTAAATCGGTTCATTAGGAGGGGGGGTTTACTCCGGACCCACAATACCAATTCGCCGCTAACAGCCGTGATTTTTAGTATATTTCGACGAAACTCGGTATTCGTAGTGGTAATCTACAGGTAAATATGTGTTGTAAAAATAAACTAAATCGGTTCATTAGAAGGGGGGGTTTACTCCGGACCCAAATTCCTAATATACTCATACCGGTCGTAATTTCTGCTGTATTGTAACGAAACGCGGTACACGTCGTGGGCAACTCATTAGAAAGAAGTGTTGTAAAAATGAGCTGAATCGGTCAATCGGAAAGCGGGGGTTTAATTTGTAATATATTTCAATAGAAAAGCCCGCCAGACGTAGGTTCACAAAGCCGCCGCAAGGAGCGCTTTCTACCACTAGAGTGACTGTATCCTGTTCCTGCGTTAGATCAAAATACGATAATATGAGGTTTTTTGTATTTATTACGTAGTGTAATAGGTACCATGTGTAAACATAACTCTGGAAGCAAATTAATAATTGATCAGTTACTCATTACAAATTTAAAAGAGAACTATTCATGTTTTTATTTTATTTATGTAGGATATTTTAAGCAAATTGTTCTGGAAAGCAGTCTACACTACCCAAATTCTGAGGAAAGTGCTTAACTATGCAGCCCCTGCGTGACGGACTTTTTTAATATCTATTATTATTAGACTAGTATGGTATTCTGTCGATATGTCTATCTTACTTAACAAATCTACACAAATTGAGACTTGTAGTATAAGTTTTACTTGATGGTATACATATCAGAATATTATTAGACTAGTATGGTATTCTGTCGATATGTCTATCTTACTTAACAAATCTACACAAATTGAGACTTGTAGTATAAGTTTTACTTGATGGTATACATATCAGAATATTATTAGACTAGTATGGTATTCTGTCGATATGTCTATCTTACTTAACAAATCTAAACAAATTGAGAATTGTAGTATAAGTTTTACTTGATGGTATACATATCAGAATATTATTAGACTAGTATGGTATTCTGTCGATATGTCTATCTTACTTAACAAATCTAAACAAATTGAGAATTGTAGTATAAGTTTTACTTGATGGTATGTATATCAGAATATTATTAGACTAGTATGGTATTCTGTCGATATGTCTATCTTACTTAACAAATCTAAACAAATTGAGAATTGTAGTATAAGTTTTACTTGATGGTATACATATCAGAATATTATTAGACTAGTATGGTATTCTGTCGATATGTCTATCTTACTTAACAAATCTAAACAAATTGAGAATTGTAGTATAAGTTTTACTTGATGGTATGTATATCAGAATATTATTAGACTAGTATGGTATTCTGTCGATATGTCTATCTTACTTAACAAATCTACACAAATTGAGACTTGTAGTATAAGTTTTACTAGATGGTATACATATCAGTTTTATATAGTCATTCGAAACTGATAAGGATTAATTTTAAAATTTTGAAAAGTAATTATATGTTGTCATATTGTTTAATTTGTTTTAAGTATTGCAGCGTTTTTTCTATATATTGGCTGCTGTCACTGAGTAAGGTAGTCAAGCTGTACGGTAGGTCAATGTTTTGTCTAAGTATGCATTCAGTTAGTAAGTGTTTTATAGTTAATGTCGTGTTGCAGTATTGGCACTTTGGTGCATTCTGTTTTGTCATGAGGTATGAATGAGTAATACGTGAGTGGCCTATTCTTAAACGACAAAGAACTACATTGAAAAAAATGCATTAATACAGATAATTAAGTGGATTCTTCAATAATCTCGGCACCCTTGAATACTTTTGATAAAAGTAATTTCATCCCGACCCTCCAGACCCCTGATGATGAAGGTTCATTAAAACCTTAAGAACTGTTATATATTAGGGTTAAAGACTTCTTTTCAATTCGAGAAAATATAAATGATTATTATAGCACAAAAGCACCTCCAATGAGCTGCTAAAGCACAAAAGCAGCTCATGCTTTTCCCTAATGAAAGCAAAGTAAGTAGCAAAATGACTTCATAATACTTCATGAAAGACCTTACCGTTGTTTTGTCGTATGACAACATTATCATCGGTGCAATTAGTATTATTCTAATGAATATGAAATCTTCCACATTTCTTAAAGAATGGCGAAACATAAAACCAAAAGAAGGATTTACATTCAAGCATTTTTGGAAGACTTATGTGCTGAATGATAATCAAGTCATGACTTAATTTGAAATGGTTGTTCACTCTTAATTGGATCCATTCTAAATGCTATTTTATTAAGAACTCTCATTGAAAATAGTGATGCATTGAAAATGAAAGGGCAAAAACGTATGTTGTCTCTTTAAAAAATCTCCTTGAAATAAAAACGTAATGTACTTCCACTTCTTGTGTATAGGATCTTGATGATAACACAAGTAGCTAAGTTCTATTCCGCGTGTTGAAGATAATAGTCGGAGAGCTGGTAACGCGCTTTTCATCAAGTGTTTTATACCTCTTGGGTATTTTTTTTTTTTAAATGTGTTTATTTAACATCTATACAATATTTAAGTACATTGGTTAAGTATGATCAGTATATACAGGATCTTATTTATGATCTTACATAATGAAATTTAAAAAATATATAAAAAGTAAGTAATGATAATAATATATAAGACAGATGGAAAAAATAATATGATTAATAAAGAAAAAAAAACAACATAAAAATAAATTACTAATGATAAAAAACACCTATCCTAAGCTCCCAAAATCTCATCCCACCTCACCAATTCGGTTTCCGCTCCCAACACTCTACAGTGCAGCAAGGGCTTCGTGTTGTTGATCTCATCTCCTCATCCCTCGAGCGAAAAGAGTATTGCACGTCTGCTTTTTTGGACGTTGCCCAGGCATTCGACCGAGTCTGGCATGCAGGCTTACTCTTCAAACTCAAAACCCACCTTCCCAGCACCCTTTTCCTAATCCTTCGCTCCTATCTCTTTTTCTAGGGTTTTTCCAAGTGCGGCATGGAACAGCCTACTCAGATTATTTCCCTGTGGAAGCGGGAGTTCCTCAGGGTAGTGTCCTCGGTCCCATCCTTTATACCCTTTATACAGCTGATATTCCAACACATCCTGACACCCTCCTGGCCACGTATGCAGATGATACGGCCATCCTTTCACCCCACATAAATCCAGACACAGCTTCCCAGAACCTACAATCCCATTTAACTCAAATTCAAAAGTGGTGCAATAAGTGGCGCATCAAGATAAACATCGAAAAATGTCACCAAATAACCTTCACCCTTCGACGTAAAATTTGTCCTACTGTCTCCTTCAACAACAATCCTTTACCCAAAACCAATACCATCCGATACCTTGGGTTTTACCTTGACTCTCGATTGACTTGGAACGCACACATTAAACTCAAACGACAAGAACTCAATCGACGATTCGGACAACTATACAGACTACTAAACCGATCATCACACTTAACCGTACATAACAAACTAACTGTCTACAACTCACTAATAAAACCTACATGGGCATACGGAATAGAACTCTGGGGGACAGCCAAGCATTCCAACATCCACCGAATCCAAACATTCCAATCCAAAGTCCTACGTACCATAGTCAATGCTCCTTATTATGTTACAAATCGCACCCTCCACAATGACCTAAATATCCCTTTTGTCCATGATATAATCCCTAGCCGCTTCTCATCATTCCATAGTAAACTAATCAATCATCCTAATCCTCTAGCCCAATCCTTATCCAGCACTAATCATCCTTCCTCTCCACCAAGACGTCTTAATAGAAAGTGGCCCCGGGATCTACTAAGGTAGTGTAGTGTCGTGGAGTGAAAAAATCAGTGAAATTATAATAAGTGAGAGTGATATCGATGGATATTTTCTCTCCTCAGGATATCACAGGCCATGCCTCATTCGCCTCCAATCCTCCCTCGCAGGGTGTGGTTGGATGGCGTAGGGTAACTCAAGGTCATACTAGAATCCTTCCTAACAAGGAAGGTATTCGGCTGACAACTGGGGACACCTGAGGCGTGGTCAAGTAACTAATATCAAATTACAAAGTACAGTTCAATTGTAGATTGTAATATTCTATATATATATATATATATATATATATATATATATATATATATATATATATTCCCCCCAAAGAAAATGATAAAAAAATAAATAAAAGATTTTGGAAGAACCTAATCAATATTGACACTTCCTAATTGAGAGATTTTATTTGTCCTTTAATTACATAACTGATCAAGAGGCCAAGATTTCTTTAGTCTCCTAGAAGGGTTTTGTGGGTGGGATTGAGCGGAGAGGGATTGAACTCTGGGATTGAAATGGCAAGATAGTTTAGAGTGAGAAGTTAGGAATCGGGATTTTGCCAGTTCTTGAACGAAAGGGCTGTTGAGGTCATTATGGAGGGTTTTATTGGAAACGTAGAAAGGGGCATTAACTATTTTGCGTAGGACTTTGGATTGGAATGCCTGTATTCTCTGAATATTTGATGTTTTGGTTGTTCCCCAGAGTTCGATTCCGTACGTCCAAATGGGTCTGATCATGGTTTTGTATATATTGAGTTCTGAGTTGTGAGTTTTGATGAAGGCCCCAATAGTCGTCGAAGAAGTCCGTATCTCCTGTTCAGTTCCTCTCTTTTCAGTCGGGTGTGTGGGTTCCAAGTGATTCTACTGTCCGGTAATAATCCCAGGTAGCGCACGAGTTCGTGGCTGAATATGCTAACATGAGGACAAGTCCTCTTATTAAGGGTGAATGTTATTTGGCTGCGTTTCTCTGGATGCACCTTGATTTTCCTCCTGTTACACCAATCCTCATCAGACTCTAGATTCTTGGGTAGATAAGAAGGTAAGTATGTGTTTCCAGGGCATACCTTGGTGCACCAGGTACTGCGCATAGGGGAAAGGTGCAAAACGATATTGCCCAAAAATAGTGTTTTATTCAGAAGCCAACTATCATTAATGAAGAAAAATGGCAAAATAAGACAATTTTACATTGAATAATAAATAAGGCAGACAAGTTTAAGGGAGTTAAAATGTAAATAAAAAAAACCCAAAGTACCTAGTTTTTATTTTTAATATTAAATTAAGTGCTTTATTCACGCTGCGATTTAAACAGCGCATTCAGAAAACATATTTGAAAATAATTGCAAAAGGTCAGACGCTTTTTTGGGGTTTAATTATCAAGAAACATTAAAATAAGTGTTCAGATAAAATTCTGAAGATAGACTGCAATACACTGCCGTGTAAACGTAAGAGTAAATGAGAGCACCGGGCAGTTGTGGTTGTTCCCTGCGCTCTCATTGCTCCTTGCTCACATGATGTTGTACAGCTCTCCCGTTTTTTTTTTTTTTTTTTTTTTTTTTTTTTTTTTTTTTTGTTTTTTTTTTTTTTTAATTGTCTTAATTTTACAATAAAGATAGTTGGCTTCTGAATAAAACTCTATTTTTGGAAAATATTTTGTTGCACCTTTCCCGCGGTAAGGTGCGCAGTACCTGGTGTTCCACGGTAAGTCTTGCCAACACATATAAACCTTCTTATCAACCCAAGAGGTAAATTATAGCATAACACACATTTACATTAAAATGTCAAGATGCATAAAACACTTCATGAAAAGTGCGGTTTCTGGCTCTCGGACTATAAGAACTTCTTATCGTCATTGTAATTAAATCCTTACAATGTAAGGACTTAATTAAGGTATTAGAGACTTCTTATAAAGAAGTCTCTAATTACATTGTAATGACTTAATTACAACTGCCAAATATCTGGAGTGCATTCTGATTTTTCTTTGGAGCGACTTCAATACTTCCTCTTTATTATAAGTTGAAAGGTCAAGTTCCTAAACCTGCCAAATCTGTCTATTGGAACATCGTTTTCGGAGCGAAATTCGCGCGAAACAAGTAGTACCTAGCGTTTACGTTCCGAGTTGATATGCTTGCAGGTACTCGTATTATGGGTTCCTTAACTGAGGAAAATGTATGAAACCATTTATAAGTCGATACTTGTAACCGTTTTTGAGAAAAGTAAAAAAAAAAGATTTGTCCGCCCAATCAGTTTAAGTACGCAAAACGAAAATGAGTTACTATGTGTAGATAGAATTGTCGGATTCAATTGAAATATTTTCTACATATTTTAAAATGAATCTAAACTAAGATGTTTACTTATCTTCGTGGACGGCGGAAGGTCAACAAATAAAATCTTCAACACTCAGTATCACCAACTTTATTTCATCCCTACATGTTACAGGGAATTCGAACGGAGAAGGACAAAGATATATTGAGAGAAAGCACAACGCCATATAATAATCATATTTATGAACAATTAGGCAGAAAAAGATGTAAGGTTTTAAAAGATCAGGATACAGAACCATGCCGTTATTTTGGCTTCAATTATAACCCAATAATTTCCAACAAAATAAGACATATATGTAAAGATATAGGCAGGATTTCTTGGAAATATGACAACAGAATAAAAAATAGCTTTAGTCATATTAAAGATAAATTAAAATTAAAAGAAACTAAATACAATATCTACAAAATTAACTGCAATAGTTGCAATAAATCATATATAGGGGAATCGGAACAGTTACTTAGAAAACGAATTAAACAGCATGCGCAAAGTATTGATAAAGGAGAGAATAAAACAGCGTTGGCTTATCATGCTATAAAATATAAACATAGTTTTGATTTTGAAAATATTAGCACATTAGGTAAAGAAAGAAATAGATTGGAAAGAAGAATAAAGAAAAATATCCATATCATAAAAAATAGGAAAAAAGTGGTAAATAAAAAAACGGAAATACTACATTTAAATACTATTTTTATTAACTTATTTGACAAAAAGTAAAATTACGTTTTTATGTTGAATGTGGGAAGATGGTTTTAATTGTTAGGACTATATTTCTTCTGGAAATTCATTTTTAAACATTTTTAAAGGTATGACATATCGATTATCGATCAGCTGATTATTTTTCGCCATATTGAATTCTTTCAGACCATGATCATTCTAGACGTGGCCGTACTGGTGGAAGGTTATCCTCCTCAGGTGTAGGCTGTAAGTTTTATTATTTTTGTAATCTTTTTCCCCTGAAGAGGCACCAATAAAGGTTTGAAACATGTAGGGATGAAATAAAGCTGGTGATACTGAGTGTTGAAGATTTTATTTGTTGACCTTCCGCCGTCCACGAAGATAAGAATATTGAGAAAAGGGTCAGTTGAAGAATAATTAAGATGTTTACATTTTTGTTACTTTTGGAGTTAAGGGAGCATTCGTAAAAAAATATTTTATTAATAGACACGAAAAGTTTTGGGATATTTGTATTTTTTTCGAAAATATATATAAAAAAACGGTTTGGAAGTCGTGTATTGCAAAAGGAAACTATTCAAAAGGTTAATAAATTCTCTACAAGAGATATTCGGAGAAATAATTCTTAAAAATGTTTTCCTAGAGCGAACGTTGAGAAGGCGGGAGAGTCATTTCCGCTTAGGATAGTCTCTTTTGAGGTGCCTTCAAATTTTAGATTTTATTTTTAACGAAAGCTCAAACCCGTTTCTTCTATTTTTTTTCTAATGAAACTAGGGATATCAACAGCCCATCTCTAAGATGACGCATTTCCTGCAAGTTGGATTTTTTTTTTTGTCAAGCATGAAAGAGGAGCCGACATTTTAAAACTTACTTATGATAAAACACATCCACTAAGTGTAATTAAGCTCAGAAGAAGCTATAAAACTGAAGTCCTTCTTCAGAGTAAAATGGCCTCCGTAACTTTCGTTCATTAGTGGCAGTCTAATATCTCTTTGGACGATTCCTGTCGCACTCGAGCTGTTAAGACTTTTTTTAAGTTCATTTTCTTAAGAAACCATTCTTGTTAGAGACACAGTTATCATAAATAGTAAAAAAAGAAAAAAAAACATTTTGAGAGGCTGGATGTTTTTATTAGTACACTAACATTTAGTCGCCACTGTTTACCTACAAACGTTTTGATAGGCCTTATGTTTGGGGCGTAAAGAGTTTTATCGTGGCCCACCTCGCTGGTAGATTCTTCTTATGGCGTCATTAAACTGATTTGTGTATATGGCTTGTTGAAGGGAGGACAAGCGCCACGCTCCGTAAGATAGTTACAATAAAAGCAAAGTTAACATTATTGAAGCCAATTAATGTTTGCTTAGATATTTTGGCCCGAGTAATCTGTGAGATTATTTTTTAAATGTTCATTTTGTATTCATGATAAAATGATTCTGTTTGAAATTTCAATTAATTTTATAAAATCACTGCAATGAACAAGAAATTTTTGTACATGTTTGGTGCATCTGTTTTGAGAAGGGGACAAGCAAACTTCTGTGGGAATAACTTCAAAACAACTGTAATAACAATAATTAAATTATGGGTAAGTCGAAAAAACCCTCCAATATTCCTCTTTTTAATGTGAAAACATTTATATTATAAAATTATATTGATAAGGAATTAGTTTTTTTTTAATGAATTTTTTAGCACGTTCGAATAAGTACAAGTAGAATTCGTTTTTTTTTTTTTGTTTTGTTTTTTTTACTTTTTTTTATTATTTTTCTTTTTTGATGGGCACCCCCAAGGAAGGAGATTCGCCCAAATAGATAGGACGATTTCAGTGCGAATCATTTCGTGTCTTTCGATTTTTTTCGGTTATTATACACGTATTACATTCCGTCAGATATTAAAATTTGTTTAATAGTAAAATTAAAAGTCTAAAACAAAAACATTAAAGAAGGCCATTCACGTTCCGATTTGCAGTACGACTTAGTAGGACTACTAGTTGGATAGTAGACTCCACTCACGCTCCGACTTGCTATCCAACTAGCGATCCAACTTTCGTCCTAGTCTGTTTTCAGGACTGTGTACGTCGCTCACGAGCCGAAAAATGTATCGAGTGCAGACCGAAGATGCCCGAAGGTTAAGCACTGACTGGGCTAAGTTGGACGACTTTCATCCAACTCCGTCACCAGTCGGATGTCAGACCTACGAGTCGTACCTCTAAATGTTCCGACTCGTCCAACTAGACTTCCAACAACCCGACAAGCTCGTTCAAGATCCGACTTGTGGTCCAACTTAGGAAGTCGGACCACAAGTCGTACTGCAAATAGGAACGGGAATGGCCTGGTTAAGCGTTCCTATTTATTTATTTAATTTTAAAATATTTAAATCATATTGTTGTAATTATACAAAAAAAACTCAGAATTTTAGGGCAGGTTATCACTCTTTTCTAGTCAAGTTAGAGCGGATGCCTTTATTTCTTAAAAAAAAAACCCTAGTGGGAATCGAACCCACGAACTTAGGCAGGGAATGCTCACGCCTTAGCACTCACGGCCACCAGGCCTCCGGCGTTTCTAAGCACATTTATATTTTCTGCGGATAGAATTTTAATTATATTGTAATCAAATGCATTAATATCGCTCGACTCCATTTAATAATTTAGCTAAGAATGTCGTATTTCCGGTATAGTTGCAACCGCCTTGGATTCTCATGTGGGAGATAGGGGTTCGAGTCCCACCTGTAGCAGGGATATTTCTCATTTCAGCGCTCGATGAGAAACTTTCCGGCTGCACAATGGATGTTGGCGCGCTGGAAAAAACAAAACAAACAAAATCGTAATTTCCAATCGCTCTCATCGAAATCCCTGTAAAGAATACATATTTACATTCGAAGGCCCGATAAAATTAATAAACACATTCGTAATACAGAAATCAAACGAGGACTGGAGGTATTTATATCCTAATCTCCATAAAAACCCGCATAGTCCAAATATTTCTGTGATTCTTGCTTAGAAGCCAAAATGTGTTGCTATTTGTAGCTGGCCACATCTGATATCTAGGCGAGCAAGCTATGACTTTGAGGTTGTAAACACCATAAACCACATTCCTAGGAGATGCTAGAGACCTCTTTAGCTATGTTTACTATCGACGACAGTAACTCGGGATATTTTCGGGTGATGGTCCTTCGCTGAAAATATACACAATCCAATGTCTTCTAAGATTTCAGAGTGATGTAAGAGTTGATTATTCATTAGACTTTTATTAATTAAATTAATTTGTTAATACTGTCCCCGTTTGAGCTTATTCCTGTATAATTACTTTGATCAACTATTTCAGAGGAAAAAATGTTACCTTAACAATTTGGCAATGAATGGATTACAAATAATTGGATATTTTTTTCAATTTTTTATGTCATAAGTTTTATATAGGATGTTAAAGTAACCAAAAAAAAAAGTTTTTCTTTCTTAGAAAACAAAATTGCAGCGCTTTTTCTGACGAATAGAAACCCCCTTTCCTTCTGCAGGAGCAATTTTTAATTTAAAAGAAAAACCTAAAATTATTTTGAAAGAAGAAGGTTAAATCTAGTAATGTACGTAGTAATTTAAGGAAATATTAATATCGAAAATGGTGAACAATTCTCCATTTTCTATTACAAAATCTGTCAAAAATCGGTTATCAAAAATCGTAATAATTCCATGAATGGAAAAAATCCCTACATACTTTAGTAGTCTATCATTAGGAATCCCTACATACTTTAGTAGTCTATCATTAGGAATCCCTACATACTTTAGAAGTCTATCATTAGGAATCCCTACATACTTTAGTAGTCTATCATTAGGAATCTGCGATTAAAATTTGAAGTTAATTGGGTAAAAATTGAAAGCGTTGGCGTATCGCCCGATATGAAAACCAGTTTTGAGAAAATCAACTGTAAAGTTTAATGTACCAAAAAGTTAATTTTTTTCTTTTTATTTTTTCATATTATTTCTAGTGATAAAAAAAAAAATGGTTTTTAATTTTGAAATGTATCGGGACTGTAGTCGACAAATCGAATTTTTAACACATTTAACCCTCCGTCGACCACGTGAGAGAGAGTTACACCGTCGCACACGTGGGGTCCACCAGGACCCCACTTACATTTTTGGTGGTAACGTGCTAATAGTCCATAAGACTGCCTTCAAAAAATATTCAATCAATTTGTAGGTGTCTGTGAAGATACCCTCCAAATATGAATTTCCCTGAAATTGCATTACAGAAAGACAATAACACAGGAAAATTGAATCCTTTAATCAAATTGTCAAATTCGACGAATTCAGTTTTATCTTGATACCAGATACTACCATGATGGATACTAATTAAATTGGAAAAATAAAATACATGTAAAGATAAAAAAAAACATTCCCTGAAAGCCCACGTGGGGTCCACTCAGACCTCAAAGCCGTTTTTCAAACAAAAAATAATCAATTTGAGGCGTGTACTATCCTTTATGAGCGATTTGACACTGCCGATCTTCGGAGGACTACTGATTAGGAAGCTAATCAAAGAGAAGGAAGGTAGAGATACTGTGGCTGAAAGGGAGGGGGGAAATAGTGTGCGTGGGGTCCGCCTTGACCCCACCTGGTCGACGGAGGGTTAAAAACTTATCCTTCACATAAACACTCTTGCGTATCATTTGATCTTTATCTTCTTCAATATCATCTCGTCTCTACCATTTAAAACTATCGAATATGAAAAATCTCGTTTTTTTGATTCGAGACCTTGCTCTTAGATTGTGGACGATACTGCTTGTCAAAAATTGACACAACTCTAACCCCTTTAGAATAGCCTTTATTGCCTTAAATAAAGTATTTTTTTTTTCAATATATTACTTCGTTAATGGATAGAATATGTTTGTTCTCTAGTTTGCTCCGATTTGCAAATTCGATATTTTGACAAGGTAGCATTCTTGATATTATCAACAAAGCTTTGAAAAAATAAAATTCATCAAATATCCTACATTGTACAACTTCATTATTTATATAATTTTTCATACTTTGAGGAGCAGGAAGGTGGATGAGAAAGACAAAAAAAAAACAAAAAAAAACAGAATGAATGATAACATTAGAAGGCGGAAGACAAAGAAAATATATAATGAATTCAGGGGCCTTAATGAGAGAGACCTGCCTGATGAACACATCAAAGGATCCTATTGTTTTTATAAGTGTTTACACATATTTAATGAGTACCTTTTAATAATTCATATATGGCACGCATGGCCCGTTTGATTTCTCTTTTATCTTTCTTTATTTCATGTTTGTAGTGTGGAAAAAATAAAATTCATAAATAATTAATTGAAAGAATAAAAGTTCTCTCTTGTAGGTTTTTTTTTTTTATTTTTTGTACCGAGTAAAATGTGCGGAGGAGTGTATAGCAGTAATTAACATGCGGCATAGTTAATTCTATGGGTGTAATTAGGAAAGTTTGTCGAGACCAAATACAGGTACATTATTTTTATGATCTATTTCTCTTAAAATTCTTATTTTTAATTGTGTCTTTGCAACTTTATATAGGGTGAGAAGTTGATAATTGTTTAAAGCACAATAAAAACACTTAGGAAATAACACAAAATAAGTCCTAGGGATGAAACTGCGTTATCTAAGTGCTGTTCCGTTTTTTTCCTACTGAAATTTGGAAAGCATAGAATCTAAGCAGATAATTAATGTTTTGATTTTGTGTGAAAAATGTCAATAACTACCCGAATAACAACACGAAAAACAGCAATATATTAGGCACAGGCAAGGCGTTACAAAACACATGGGTCGAGGTAGTCAGTGATAGAACACTGCACTAATATGCTTGGAGGACCTGAGTTCAAATCCCGAGTAAGCACTAGAGATTTTTATCTTCTAGTGTCTTCGTTCGTGGGTTGGATTCGGCCTCCTTGAACGTCCCTGGGACAACCTAGCCTTTAATTAATCTATTAATGGATACCTGCCAAGGGGAACATCTGGCGGCCGTATGGTCACACAAGCGAATTCTAACAATATACTTTCACAACCTCAATGGCAGGGGAGTATGTTGGAAATCATTTCGGGGGGGGGGGGATTTCGGTGTGGGGGGCTGCAAAATTTGGGGGGGGGGGGGAGGGTTGAGACCATTTCCGGGGTATAGGATACTAACAATTTAGAACTTGGAGTAGTTTTATCCAACTAAAACGCTATTTTTTTTGTGTTCTTGTTTTAAGGCAAGTCAGCCACACGGGCGATTTATGCCTTGATTGGGGTGACACATAGCGCCACCACCACCGACAGGACCCGACCAGGCGAGAGCACGCCCACCGATATCGCAGGCCCACCGATAACGCTATTAAAACTAAAATTAAATATTTTGCATGAAATAAGTAATCTTATTTAATTTATTTTTAAAGGTTTTATGCTGCTGCCCCCTCTGCCCCCCCCCTTATATATGCCCATGTTAATGGACAACGATATCCTTATAATCGATCGTTAGAAGTAAGATTTTGTATTTTTCAAACGACACAAATATAAAATTCCTAATGTAAACGCCAACGGCCATAGCCACGTTGAATGCACCGGTTCCCGTAGATCACCGAAGTTGAGCAACGTCGGACGTGGCCAGTATCTGAATTGGTGACCGACCACGCGCTGTTGGCATTATAGAAAAGGGCGGCAACCTGTAGACAGCCCGACTTTAATAGCCCTAATGTTGATACGCCGTTAAACACACACACACAACAAAAAATAAGGTAAACAGATATAAAATTTGAATAACCAATATCAAAATGCAAATAAAACATACAAATCTCGAGAAACTCCCCGCAAGGTGTTTATCCTGAAAACTCAATCAAATATCCATCACACTTAGGAGCAAATAGAGAAATTACACCGAGTCCTGTTTATTTAGTCTATTTAATGGGATGCATCAGTGCCTCCGGGTTTTTACCGACTAGAAGACCGTCGGTAAAAAACTCTTAAGAGCCTCCTGACAAAAAAACTTGGGAAGTAAAACTTATCTGAGATTTTGAATTCATTATGTCGGGCGAAAACGCATTAAAGACTTCAAGAATGCACGGCATTCGACGGAAGGAGCTTTAACAGGAGTCAAGATCTCCTAAGAGGAGGAAAATGAAACCTAAAAAATAAAGAAAAAAAGTGTATTTAATTTGTCAGCTAGTGAATTGTCGCTTCCATTTAAATATCAGTTCGGAATGTACGAAGTGAGAATTCCTTTCGTCAGGGAAATTTTAGGAGACAAGGGTAGGGTGTCTAGAGAAAATACAGAATCATGGATGCTCAATGAGGTTATTATTTTTTTTTTTTCTAAGCCATTTAAATACAAAAAAAAAGTCCGTCACGCAGGAGCTGCATAACTAAGCACTTTCCTCAGAATTTTTTTAGTGTAGACTACATTACTGAATAATTTGCTGTAAATAACCAATATAAATAAAATAAAAACGTGAATAGTTCTGCTCATTTACATATCTTATGAGAACTGTCCAATTATTAATTTTGTAAATAATTTGCTTCCAGAGTTATGTTAATACATAATACTGTACTACTTAATAAATACACAAAAACTTCACATTCCGTCTTTTGATCTACGCAGGAACAGGATATAGTCCCCATAGTGGGAGATAGCGCTCCTTGTAGCGCCTTTGCGAACCTACGTCTGGCTGGCTAATTGTAATGAAACAGACTTTAAAGTAAACCCTCCTTTCCAATAGACCGATTTACTTCATTTTTACAACACTTCTTTCTCATGAGATACCCACGACGCATACCGCATTTCGTTACAATACAGCAGAAATTACGACCGTTATGAGTATATTAGTACTTTAGGTCCGGAGTAAACCCCCCCTCCAAATAACACGAGTTAGTTTATTTTTACAACCCATTTTTCTCTGTTGATTACCACCACGAATACCAAGTTTCGTTGAAATGTAACAAAAATTACGGCTGGCAGTGGCAAATAGGTATTGTGGGTCCGGAGTAAACCCCCCCCCCCCTTCTAATGAACCGATTTAGTTTATTTTTACAACGGAATTCTCTCTTTAGATCAAAATAACGAATACCGAGTTTCGTTGAAATATAACAAAAACTACGGCTGGTATGGTCAAATTAGTGTTTTGGGTCCGGGGTAAACCCCCCCTCCCGGTGGACCGATTTTCGTGGTTAACGAACTCGTTCAATCGTTTGCTATTTGAACGCTATATACCACGTTTCATGAAGAAAAAACAAAAACTCTGGCCGCTATCGTGTTAACAGACACACACATATATATATATATATATATATATATATATATATATATATATATATATATATATATATATAGATATATATAAATTTTAACGGGGGTCATTTTCGGTGTCTACTAGGTAGGATCGATAAAGATTCGAAGAAATTTTTCAAAAATTCCGTCATGAGTCCAACCTCAATAGCTACTTTCCTTCGGAGAAAAGTGCTAAAATAACCCTCATGCAGGATTTATATTACTAAGCACTTTTTCTTTAGAAGGTGGGTAGTGTACCCAGCATTTCTGAATAATTTGTATAAAATTATCAATGTTAATAAAAAATGAAGAAATTAATAATTTTACTATTTTATAATTGTAATCTATAACCCACTGAATTTTTATTTTTTCAATTAATTTTATTCCGCAGGGTTGCTTGTGCAGGGTACTGCGCAACTTAATGAACACGCAAAAAACATCACATTTTTTATTGCTGATCATAATGACAATTAAGAAATAACTTAGGATGTTTAAGAAATATTAGTTTTGAACAATTATTCATTTTCTATTAAATAATCTTTCGGAAATCGGTCAAAAAATCGTTGTAATTCAATGAATCGAGAAATTCCTACGTACTTAATCATCAGAACGCTGCTGTTAATATTTGAAGTTAATCGGGTGAAAATTGAAGGGCTTCGTATGTTTCCGTAAATATTTAAAAAAATCGTGGTAAGTGATATTGAATAATCGGAAGCTTACTAAATTTTCTACAAAAAAGATTCTGAAGCAATTTTCGATGAGGCGATCTCAATCGGAGAAATAAGTGCTTCAATGATTTTGTTTTGTTCTTTTGAACGGGGATTTGTCTTTGTTTAAATCAATTTTTAATTATTTTTTTTTTGTTTTAAATTTTATTTATCAGCAAAATTAGTACTATGATCAAAGAAAATAAGAAACATTAAGCAGTGTGTTTTTAGAGCTAGCCTTGACAAGGCCAGCGAGTCATTTTTCTGTCAGGTAGAGTTGTATGCACCCTTACAATCGTAACCAATTTGGGCTCATAAATTATTTCATGAAAGGTCTAACCAAAATTATAACTGCTTCTATTTCGACCTTTCTAAATGACAATCAGAGATAAGAACGGAACCGCTGATGATGAAAGATGATGCAGTTCCTGCGAGTCGGACTTTTTAATTTTGAAATATATCGGGACTTCAGGTGAATTTTCGGCGCATTAAAGAACTAATGCGCCACACAAACAATCTTGGATTCAATTTTTTATTAATGAAGGAAGAATAAAACGAAACATTCTATTGGTAGTATTTAACTACATTTTTGGCTCCCTTTCATCCCCTGGGTGTTGTCATCTATTTGCGATATACCCTATATATATATATATATATATATATATATATATATATATATATATATATATATATATATATATTATAGATTACTCATAAAGTTCCTTAGTTGATGCCATATTTCTGAAGAACGGCGTAAACTAACGAATATGATGTGGAATCTGTACTGACCCTCCTTGAGGCACTTTTGTGCCTTCTATTCTAAATTAAGTATTAATTATTAAACAAAATTCTAGAAAATAATGCAGGAAAGATCTTCAGCTCTAATAATTTTTACCGACTGTAGCAGGGAAATTATTACTTGGAAGGCCTCGGCTACCTTGACTATAATTCTCACAAGTTAGGCCCATTGTGACGGGAGCTATAGAATTTCTGTAGGAGGCTAGGAGGTTGTAATTCCTTCTTAATTGCTATTAAAAGCCGTATCTTACCTCAAACAAAAATACCACTTTGGTCTAAAGCCAATGGAGCGGGGTTTTATTTTTTTACACCTTTGCCAAATTAGGACTTTTGTCTTGTCTGTTGCAAATTCGCCTTTTCAGGTTCAAATTGTAAATTAACGAAAACAAAAGTTGGAAATAGTTAGAGGCCGCTACTGGCTTAGTTAATTGATCATAACATATTTTTTAGGTCAAAATATTAAACATTTTTGGTTAATAATTTGGTGTATCATACAAATATGAAAAAAAATGGATTTAATATATTAACAAGTTCTATTCTGTCCTTTGCCAAATTAATGTGGCAAGTTTCAAAATGTTGAACTTCGTTCAGTTTATAGTGATTTTTGTAGTGTTTATAGTGATTTTTGTAGTGTCGGCATGTCGTCGATACAAAAGCAAACTAACGAATATGAAAATCACCACTTTTCAGAGTGGAAAAGTATTCATTCATAACTTTTTTTTGGACGGTCAAATATTCGGCAGATTTGACCTTTTGATAGTGGAATACATTCCCTTTAATAGAGTGAAATCAGATTCAAGAATTTGCCGCACATAAGTCCAGCAGAAATTAGTAAAGATTGACAATGAAAGATGCATTTTTCTTTTATTTTATTTTTTATTTTTTTTTTACTGGGCATCGACAAATCTGGGTTAACTTTATCTAGATTTTTGAATTTTGGTTACGTTCGGAGTTAAGGAAGCATTAGAAATAAAGAATATTTTATTAACAGAAATGAAATATTCTGAAACCTTCATATATATTCTTAAATAATTCGAAAACGGTTGGGAAGTCGTGGTAAGTGTAAGGTGACCATTCGAAGGCTCCCTAAATTTTCTACAAGCAATTTTCAATGGGGCAAGGTCTATTGGAGAAATAAGTGCTTAAAAGTTCGAAAGTTAGTTTTGTTCTTTTTAACGGGATTTTAGCGCGGTTCCTCCCTCCCTCCATACGGAGGAAACCCGCTTATCAACCTGATAACGCAATCTGGAAGTACCTACTATATATATATATATATATATATATATATATATATATATATATATATATATATATGTTTGTGGGTACACTCACACAAATTTTAAAGGGGGCCATTGTCTGTATATAGTAGGTAAACTCCATGAAGATTTAAAAAAATTGTTTAAAAAGTCTTTAATGAGTTACCTTCTTCTGGAATGTGCTAAAAAGGGAAATTTAGACGACTATTAACGCAAAACCGTAAGAGCTATGATTTTTTTTATCTAAAATTGTGCTGACAAATGAGGTTTCTGATGAGCAGATTCATGAGGGTTCATCTCCCGAGCCTCCTCCTTCTGGAACTCTATCCCTCTTTCCATTCAACACTCTCCTTCCTATATCTACAAACTCGTTCAGTTTAAATCTTCTGTCCATTCCCGTGGCACCCGCTCCCGTCTCTCCGCTCTCTATCCTCCCACTCATAAAACAGCCTTCTTTGACCGTTCCTTCAACTCCTGAGCCTCCTCCTTCTGGAACTCTATCCCTCTTTCCATTCGACACTCTCCTTCCTATATCTACAACCTCCTTCAGTTTAAATCTTCTGTCCATTCCCGTGGTACCCGCTCCCGTCCCTCCGATCTCTATCCTCCCACTCATAAAACAGCCGTCTTCGACCGTTCCTTCATCTCCCGAGCCTCCTCCTTCTGGAACTCTATCCCTCTTTCGATTCGACACTCTCCTTCCTTACCTGTATTTAAATCCCGCCTCTTTACTTTTCTCCTATCCTCCCAGGAAGACGCTTCTTAAGATTTCACCACCAGGAAGACCAGATAACCTTTGTAAATTATATTGTTGTTTTCCTCTCGTGTATATGTATTTATTCTTATTCATATCTTTTTATAGCCCCATTCCTTTAATATTTATTTAATTTTTTTTTAAATTTATTTGTTTATTTTAAACTATTTAATTTGATTCCCATCCCCCTCTGAACATTGTATCATCATTGCCCCAATCCAATTATAATTTATGTACATATTTTTGTTATAATTGATTTATCCTTTTGTTTTTTTCTTTATTTATATTCAGATTTTTAGGTAAAATTTGCTTATTGTTTATTTTGTATTTATTTTTATTCTTATGGGAGGAAGTCCCAGAATAAAGTATTTTTTCATTCATTCAGATTCTGCTCGTTAACTTGGACTTTACTTATAGAAAATGTATTTTCAAATTTCATAAACATTTGTCTATTTCTGTTGATGATAGAGAGCAGAGTAATAAGTAAACAGAAAAAAAAAACAGACAAACACATTGCCGCGGGCCGAATTCTGTTAAAGGCGAATATTATCATAGCGACTAGTCAAACTTGATTTATTATTAAGTCAAAAACATATTTTAAGTTCACTATAAACCTAACACATTCGCTGTGGCTGCCATTGTTTGGGAATACCTCAGTATCGGGTGCATTTTTTGTTTTTAAAACTGTCTTTACATGGAGATGTAAATGTGAATCCCTTCCATTTACCTTTTGAATCTAAAGGGAAAAGAAATGGAGGAGTGTCCTTCCGAAGGGACACTCGTAAGCGGGTAGGATCGCTAGTGTCCTTCTGTAATCACACACGCAGTGAAATTTTTAAAGTTATAAATTGAAGTCTGGAAGACGAGAGTCAGAAGGAGTGCTAATGCTGAAGATGTCACCAGGTAACTGAGGTAGGAAGTGCCGTCGTGGTGGGCATAATCCCCGTACGGGGATGGCAGTTGGCGGAATTCCCCAGTACCCAGGAAGTACCTTTACTACCAGTAAAGGTAGTGGGGTGGGCTGGAACTGATTGGTACTTCTTTACGTCAATAGCGAACCTACAGGATAACTCTTCAACTGCATCCCCTTACAGGGATCATACTTACTAAAGGATTAAATAATGATTGAATTAGTAGACTGAAATAACTAACTTATCATTGCTTTGCCTAGTTCTGGCCCGATAAAAATAACTCCTGCTGTAATGAAAATCCATTCAAAAATGATCACGTCCAAAATATAAACTCAATTCTTTGACTGGTAGAAATGGTAGAAATTAGTATCTAGGAAGCTTCTGAAAGGTAATAGAACAACAATAGGTGAATATTATTTTTAAGATAATTAGAAACACGTGTTTTGCTTCTATCTTCTCATCGGTAAGCCTATTTTTATAATTTTCATATCTGTTTCCATGTACCTCTAATCTAAGCGCCAGCTGTAGCATATTGTTTTTCTAGTTACGTATTATGTTTACATGTGTTTTTAATATATATATATATATATATATATATATATATATATATATATATATATATGTATGTGTGTGTGTGTGTGTCTGCGTGTAAGTATTAAATCTGTCCTGCTTGTTTTACAGCCCTGATGAAGGCTTGAATTTCAAGCCGAAACTTTGGCAAACAATAAACCCATTTTTACTTTTAAAATTTAGTTTTATTAAGAAATAACGACCGAAACCTGACAATTCCTAACTTCACATTATCAAGTCCAACGATCTCCTCTCAATATTGATAATTATGATCTGTGTGACAAAATTCTTTTTGTTTGCCACCTCCTCAGATAGCGCCATTGAGTAGAAATGAAAAATGAAAAATTCTGGCGCATTCAATTACCTTCTCGTCAGCCATGCGCCGAACTAGTTTCTTCGTTTGGATTTAGCCATCTCGCCATCATGTCCTTCCACGAAAGCGATATTTGCATAGGGAATTCCCTTTACCTTTGTCTCCGCAATTACAGCCGATGAAGTGGAGGTCTAATAGCCAATTAGCGTAGGATTCGGTAAAATGGCCGCTTGGCCCGGCCATCGTCCGAAGGCGATTGGGAGAATTAAAGGGAGAAATTACTCAAGCCTCAAGTTCATGAATAATTCTATGGGGCTCCCGTTGCTCATTAGGCGAGTCCCTTGAGGCGGTGGAGTTAAAAATTAATAGAGCTACCAATTTCTGAAATTAAAAATAGATAAAAGCTGAATGATCGCTCTTAATGGAGGCGTTCCTAGTCTAGATATATCCTTCGAGGAAGTGTCTTCGCTCCATCCTGGTCTATTCAATTTTAGGACGTTTTGTTACGGTTTTGACAAGGCCTCGAGAAGACTAACATGTTTCATGTCTTCAGAGCACACTGAACTCCGATGGTGTCCGTGCTCTGAATTTTTATAAGGGACAAGCAGAGCCAAAGGTCTGGTAGAGACATTTGAAGATTTGGCAAAATACTGGCCATGAAACATGTTTGACTAATTGAATAAGGTACGTAAACACCAAATGATATAAACGTGAATACAGAAAGCTGTGTCGAATAACATTAATGGTCATATGGACATTACTGCAACTTATTATTTAAATCGGTGACGCAACTGAGATACATTATCCAAAAATCGAATGTTCCTCCTTTTAAAATATTTGAATTTAAAGATATCGAAAATTCTGCAGAAAGACTCAGAAATAATTTTTGATGGGACAATCTCAGCCAGAGAAATAAGTCCTTTAAACTTCAAATGTGTTGGCTTCATTGATTTGAACGACTCATTCAACATGTATGTTGTTTGTTGTTTTTTTAATTAATTTTATCAGGAATATTATTTTGCCAGTAGAAAAACATACTTAAAATTAGGTAAAATGTTTGGTGTTTTGTAATAGAGCATTCAGAGCAGAAATTGTTTTATTATTATTTTATTTAAAAACTGTTACTTATTATTTAATTGTTTTAGCGATGACTCGCCCTCGTCACGATCTGATATATGTATTAAAAAATTTCCGAGTGAGAGTATTGGTAAAATATATTGCAGATTTTGAATATTCAATTTGCTTAAGTAAGTGTTTTCCAAGCGAACAGAGATAATGTCTAGTTTATGGATTAGGAGCAAACTTCATTAATGTTGTTTAGATTTTGTTACATTCTCTATGACTAAGGACCTCTGAAAATAACCTTTTAGAAACAAGATTTTTGTCAAAGTCGAAGTGCGGCAATAACTGCGCGTAACATCAACGTTGATTGGGACGAAGGAAGCGGATGATCCTCTGTGGATGTACAGCGCAGCAATGGTCCCAAAAATATCGCTTTGAAAATTTTGCTTTTACAGCCGACATCCTGGTGCAGCGACGAATTATCTCAATGATCTGTGAGATAAAAAAATTCCTGCCACCGGTGGCACTCGAACCCACCATCTCCCGCATGAGAATAATTAATAAGGTAGACACTTTTATAGGGGATAACATGTAAAAAAAAAAAAGAAAAAATTGTTTTTATTCTAATATTAAATGTGAGTTTTATTCACAATATCATGGGAGCAAGAACCAATGAGAGCGCATGTTTCCTGATAATTAAACCCCACCAAAGTGTCTGCACTTTTGTAATTATTTTCAATTATGTTTATTGAAGACGCTTTTTAAATCACAGTGTGAAGAAAGCACTTCATTTAATATTAAAAATAAAAACTAGGTACTTTTTTTATTTTTTTAAAATGTACATTTTAACCCCCTTAAATGCGTCTGCCTTATTTATTATTCATTTTAAATTTCCAAATTTTTTAACATTAATGATAGTTGGCTTCTGAAAGAAACACTATTATTGGGCAATATTGTTTTGCACCTTTCCCCTATGCGCCTTCACCGCCAAATGTAATGTTAGAGAGTCGTGAAAGGGTTTGTAATTTTGTGTTTAGGACAGTGCTGCGACTCCAATTCAGCAATTATGACAATGAACTATTTTTTTTGATAATTGGTATTCTATTTTTTTTTTTTTGTTTGGCTACTAATATCATTGTTTACTACTAACACTAATTTTACATACTACTATATGGAGTAGGTGTTTAAATGTTTCACAAATCATTAACTACATAAGTTACATTTTTTTTGGCTACTAATATCATTGCTTACTACTAACACTAATTTTACATACTACTATATGGAGTAGGTGTTTAAATGTTTCACAAATCATTAACTACATAAGTTACATTTTTTTTGGCTACTAATATCATTGCTTACTACTAACACTAATTTTACATACTACTATATGGAGTAGGTGTTTAAATGTTTCACAAATCATTAACTACATAAGTTACATTTTTTTGGCTACTAATGTCATTGCTTACTACTAACACTAATTTTACATACTACTATATGGAGTAGGTGTTTAAATGTTTCACAAATCATTAACTACATAAGTTACATTTTTTTTGGCTACTAATATCATTGCTTACTACTAACACTAATTTTACTTACTACTATATGGAGTAGGTGTTTAAATGTTTCACAAATCATTAACTACATAAGTTACATTTTTTTTGGCTACTAATATCATTGCTTACTACTAACACTAATTTTACTTACTACTATATGGAGTAGGTGTTTAAATGTTTCACAAATCATTAACTACATAAGTTACATTTTTTTTTGGCTACTAATGTCATTGCTTACTACTAACACTAATTTTACTTACTACTATATGGAGTAGGTGTTTAAATGTTTCACAAATCATTAACTACATAAGTTACATTTTTTTTGGCTACTAATATCATTGTTTACTACTAACACTAATTTTACTTACTACTATATGGAGTAGGTGTTTAAATGTTTCACAAATCATTAACTACATAAGTTACATTTTTTTTGGCTACTAATGTCATTGCTTACTACTAACACTAATTTTACTTACTACTATATGGAGTAGGTGTTTAAATGTTTCACAAATCATTAACTACATAAGTTACATTTTTTTTGGCTACTAATATCATTGCTTACTACTAACACTAATTTTACTTACTACTATATGGAGTAGGTGTTTAAATGTTTCACAAATCATTAACTACATAAGTTACATTTTTTTTGGCTACTAATGTCATTGCTTACTACTAACACTAATTTTACTTACTACTATATGGAGTAGGTGTTTAAATGTTTCACAAATCATTAACTACATAAGTTACATTTTTTTTGGCTACTAATATCATTGTTTACTACTAACACTAATTTTACTTACTACTATATGGAGTAGGTGTTTAAATGTTTCACAAATCATTAACTACATAAGTTACATTTTTTTGGCTACTAATGTCATTGCTTACTACTAACACTAATTTTACTTACTACTATATGGAGTAGGTGTTTAAATGTTTCACAAATCATTAACTACATAAGTTACATTTTTTTTGGCTACTAATGTCATTGCTTACTACTAACACTAATTTTACTTACTACTATATGGAGTAGGTGTTTAAATGTTTCACAAATCATTAACTACATAAGTTACATTTTTTTGGCTACTAATGTCATTGCTTACTACTAACACTAATTTTACTTACTACTATATGGAGTAGGTGTTTAAATGTTTCACAAATCATTAACTACATAAGTTACATTTTTTCAAATGACACTAGCTTGAAGATCGTTATGTAAATGAACTAAGATGACGCAGATCCGAGTCGGACTTCATATATTTGACAATATTAGCAATAGGTTTGTCTATAATAATCAATCCTAGAATTCAAAATTAAACCTCCATCTTCTCGTGATTACTATGAGATAGATCTATTGTCTATTAAGTTTTAAGGAGTTTGTCTATAATAATCAATCCTAGAATTCAAAATTAAACCTCCATCTTCTCGCGATTACTATGAGATAGATCTATTGTCTATTAAGTCTTAAGGAGTTTGTCTATAATAATCAATCCTAGAATTCAAAATTAAACCTCCATCTTCTCGCGATTACTATGAGATAGATCTATTGCCTATTAAGTCTTAAGGAGTTTGTCTATAATAATCAATCCTAGAATTCAAAATTAAACCTCCATCTTCTCGCGATTACTATGAGATAGATCTATTGTCTATTAATTTTTAAGGAGTTTGTCTATAATAATCAATCCTAGAATTCAAAATTAAACCTCCATCTTCTCGCGATTACTATGAGATAGATCTATTGTCTATTAAGTCTTAAGGAGTTTGTCTATAATAATCAATCCTAGAATTCAAAATTAAACCTCCATCTTCTCGCGATTTCTATGAGATAGATCTATTGTCTATTAAGTCTTAAGGAGTTTGTCTATAATAATCAATCCTAGAATTCAAAATTAAACCTCCATCTTCTCGTGATTACTATGAGATAGATCTATTGTCTATTAAGTCTTAAGGAGTTTGTCTATAATAATCAATCCTAGAATTCAAAATTAAACCTCCATCTTCTCGTGATTACTATGAGATAGATCTATTGTCTATTAAGTCTTAAGGAGTTTGTCTATAATAATCAATCCTAGAATTCAAAATTAAACCTCCATCTTCTCGTGATTACTATGAGATAGATCTATTGTCTATTAAGTCTTAAGGAGTTTGTCTATAATAATCAATCCTAGAATTCAAAATTAAACCTCCATCTTCTCGTGATTACTATGAGATAGATCTATTGTCTATTAAGTCTTAAGGAGTTTGTCTATAATAATCAATCCTAGAATTCAAAATTAAACCTCCATCTTCTCGTGATTACTATGAGATAGATCTATTGTCTATTAAGTCTTAAGGAGTTTGTCTATAATAATCAATCCTAGAATTCAAAATTAAACCTCCATCTTCTCGCGATTTCTATGAGATAGATCTATTGTCTATTAAGTCTTAAGGAGTTTGTCTATAATAATCAATCCTAGAATTCAAAATTAAACCTCCATCTTCTCGTGATTACTATGAGATAGATCTATTGTCTATTAAGTCTTAAGGAGTTTGTCTATAATAATCAATCCTAGAATTCAAAATTAAACCTCCATCTTCTCGTGATTACTATGAGATAGATCTATTGTCTATTAAGTGTTAAGGAGTTTGTCTATAATAATCAATCCTAGAATTCAAAATTAAACCTCCATCTTCTCGTGATTACTATGAGATAGATCTATTGTCTATTAAGTCTTAAGGAGTTTGTCTATAATAATCAATCCTAGAATTCAAAATTAAACCTCCATCTTCTCGTGATTACTATGAGATAGATCTATTGTCTATTAAGTCTTAAGGAGTTTGTCTATAATAATCAATCCTAGAATTCAAAATTAAACCTCCATCTTCTCGCGATTACTATGAGATAGATCTATTGTCTATTAAGTCTTAAGGAGTTTGTCTATAATAATCAATCCTAGAATTCAAAATTAAACCTCCATCTTCTCGCGATTTCTATGAGATAGATCTATTGTCTATTAAGTCTTAAGGAGTTTGTCTATAATAATCAATCCTAGAATTCAAAATTAAACCTCCATCTTCTCGTGATTACTATGAGATAGATCTATTGTCTATTAAGTCTTAAGGAGTTTGTCTATAATAATCAATCCTAGAATTCAAAATTAAACCTCCATCTTCTCGTGATTACTATGAGATAGATCTATTGTCTATTAAGTCTTAAGGAGTTTGTCTATAATAATCAATCCTAGAATTCAAAATTAAACCTCCATCTTCTCGTGATTACTATGAGATAGATCTATTGTCTATTAAGTCTTAAGGAGTTTGTCTATAATAATCAATCCTAGAATTCAAAATTAAACCTCCATCTTCTCGTGATTACTATGAGATAGATCTATTGTCTATTAAGTCTTAAGGAGTTTGTCTATAATAATCAATCCTAGAATTCAAAATTAAACCTCCATCTTCTCGTGATTACTATGAGATAGATCTATTGTCTATTAAGTCTTAAGGAGTTTGTCTATAATAATCAATCCTAGAATTCAAAATTAAACCTCCATCTTCTCGCGATTTCTATGAGATAGATCTATTGTCTATTAAGTCTTAAGGAGTTTGTCTATAATAATCAATCCTAGAATTCAAAATTAAACCTCCATCTTCTCGTGATTACTATGAGATAGATCTATTGTCTATTAAGTCTTAAGGAGTTTGTCTATAATAATCAATCCTAGAATTCAAAATTAAACCTCCATCTTCTCGTGATTACTATGAGATAGATCTATTGTCTATTAAGTCTTAAGGAGTTTGTCTATAATAATCAATCCTAGAATTCAAAATTAAACCTCCATCTTCTCGTGATTACTATGAGATAGATCTATTGTCTATTAAGTCTTAAGGAGTTTGTCTATAATAATCAATCCTAGAATTCAAAATTAAACCTCCATCTTCTCGTGATTACTATGAGATAGATCTATTGTCTATTAAGTCTTAAGGAGTTTGTCTATAATAATCAATCCTAGAATTCAAAATTAAACCTCCATCTTCTCGTGATTACTATGAGATAGATCTATTGTCTATTAAGTCTTAAGGAGTTTGTCTATAATAATCAATCCTAGAATTCAAAATTAAACCTCCATCTTCTCGCGATTACTATGAGATAGATCTATTGTCTATTAAGTCTTAAGGAGTTTGTCTATAATAATCAATCCTAGAATTCAAAATTAAACCTCCATCTTCTCGCGATTTCTATGAGATAGATCTATTGTCTATTAAGTCTTAAGGAGTTTGTCTATAATAATCAATCCTAGAATTCAAAATTAAACCTCCATCTTCTCGTGATTACTATGAGATAGATCTATTGTCTATTAAGTCTTAAGGAGTTTGTCTATAATAATCAATCCTAGAATTCAAAATTAAACCTCCATCTTCTCGTGATTACTATGAGATAGATCTATTGTCTATTAAGTCTTAAGGAGTTTGTCTATAATAATCAATCCTAGAATTCAAAATTAAACCTCCATCTTCTCGTGATTACTATGAGATAGATCTATTGTCTATTAAGTCTTAAGGAGTTTGTCTATAATAATCAATCCTAGAATTCAAAATTAAACCTCCATCTTCTCGTGATTACTATGAGATAGATCTATTGTCTATTAAGTCTTAAGGAGTTTGTCTATAATAATCAATCCTAGAATTCAAAATTAAACCTCCATCTTCTCGTGATTACTATGAGATAGATATATTGTCTATTAAGTCTTAAGGAGTTTGTCTATAATAATCAATCCTAGAATTCAAAATTAAACCTCCATCTTCTCGTGATTACTATGAGATAGATCTATTGTCTATTAAGTCTTAAGGAGTTTGTCTATAATAATCAATCCTAGAATTCAAAATTAAACCTCCATCTTCTCGCGATTACTATGAGATAGATCTATTGTCTATTAAGTCTTAAGGAGTTTGTCTATAATAATCAATCCTAGAATTCAAAATTAAACCTCCATCTTCTCGTGATTACTATGAGATAGATCTATTGTCTATTAAGTCTTAAGGAGTTTGTCTATAATAATCAATCCTAGAATTCAAAATTAAACCTCCATCTTCTCGCGATTACTATGAGATAGATCTATTGTCTATTAATTTTTAAGGAGTTTGTCTATAATAATCAATCCTAGAATTCAAAATTAAACCTCCATCTTCTCGCGATTACTATGAGATAGATCTATTGTCTATTAAGTCTTAAGGAGTTTGTCTATAATAATCAATCCTAGAATTCAACATTAAACCTCCATCTTCTCGCGATTTCTATGAGATAGATCTATTGTCTATTAAGTCTTAAGGAGTTTGTCTATAATAATCAATCCTAGAATTCAAAATTAAACCTCCATCTTCTCGTGATTACTATGA
Source organism: Gonocerus acuteangulatus (assembly GCA_946811695.1). Taxonomy (NCBI): domain Eukaryota; kingdom Metazoa; phylum Arthropoda; class Insecta; order Hemiptera; family Coreidae; genus Gonocerus; species Gonocerus acuteangulatus. The sequence goes on from OX328126.1 coordinate 93,520,347, forward strand.
GATAGATCTATTGTCTATTAAGTCTTAAGGAGTTTGTCTATAATAATCAATCCTAGAATTCAAAATTAAACCTCCATCTTCTCGTGATTACTATGAGATAGATATATTGTCTATTAAGTCTTAAGGAGTTTGTCTATAATAATCAATCCTAGAATTCAAAATTAAACCTCCATCTTCTCGTGATTACTATGAGATAGATCTATTGTCTATTAAGTCTTAAGGAGTTTGTCTATAATAATCAATCCTAGAATTCAAAATTAAACCTCCATCTTCTCGTGATTACTATGAGATAGATCTATTGTCTATTAAGTCTTAAGGAGTTTGTCTATAATAATCAATCCTAGAATTCAAAATTAAACCTCCATCTTCTCGTGATTACTATGAGATAGATCTATTGTCTATTAAGTCTTAAGGAGTTTGTCTATAATAATCAATCCTAGAATTCAAAATTAAACCTCCATCTTCTCGCGATTTCTATGAAATAGATCTATTGTCTATTAAGTCTTAAGGAGTTTGTCTATAATAATCAATCCTAGAATTCAAAATTAAACCTCCATCTTCTCGTGATTACTATGAGATAGATCTATTGTCTATTAAGTCTTAAGGAGTTTGTCTATAATAATCAATCCTAGAATTCAAAATTAAACCTCCATCTTCTCGTGATTACTATGAGATAGATCTATTGTCTATTAAGTCTTAAGGAGTTTGTCTATAATAATCAATCCTAGAATTCAAAATTAAACCTCCATCTTCTCGTGATTACTATGAGATAGATCTATTGTCTATTAAGTCTTAAGGAGTTTGTGTATAATAATCAATCCTAGAATTCAAAATTAAACCTCCATCTTCTCGTGATTACTATGAGATAGATCTATTGTCTATTAAGTCTTAAGGAGTTTGTCTATAATAATCAATCCTAGAATTCAAAATTAAACCTCCATCTTCTCGCGATTACTATGAGATAGATCTATTGTCTATTAAGTCTTAAGGAGTTTGTCTATAATAATCAATCCTAGAATTCAAAATTAAACCTCCATCTTCTCGCGATTTCTATGAGATAGATCTATTGTCTATTAAGTCTTAAGGAGTTTGTCTATAATAATCAATCCTAGAATTCAAAATTAAACCTCCATCTTCTCGTGATTACTATGAGATAGATCTATTGTCTATTAAGTCTTAAGGAGTTTGTCTATAATAATCAATCCTAGAATTCAAAATTAAACCTCCATCTTCTCGTGATTACTATGAGATAGATCTATTGTCTATTAAGTCTTAAGGAGTTTGTCTATAATAATCAATCCTAGAATTCAAAATTAAACCTCCATCTTCTCGTGATTACTATGAGATAGATCTATTGTCTATTAAGTCTTAAGGAGTTTGTCTATAATAATCAATCCTAGAATTCAAAATTAAACCTCCATCTTCTCGTGATTACTATGAGATAGATCTATTGTCTATTAAGTCTTAAGGAGTTTGTCTATAATAATCAATCCTAGAATTCAAAATTAAACCTCCATCTTCTCGTGATTACTATGAGATAGATCTATTGTCTATTAAGTCTTAAGGAGTTTGTCTATAATAATCAATCCTAGAATTCAAAATTAAACCTCCATCTTCTCGCGATTTCTATGAGATAGATCTATTGTCTATTAAGTCTTAAGGAGTTTGTCTATAATAATCAATCCTAGAATTCAAAATTAAACCTCCATCTTCTCGTGATTACTATGAGATAGATCTATTGTCTATTAAGTCTTAAGGAGTTTGTCTATAATAATCAATCCTAGAATTCAAAATTAAACCTCCATCTTCTCGTGATTACTATGAGATAGATCTATTGTCTATTAAGTCTTAAGGAGTTTGTCTATAATAATCAATCCTAGAATTCAAAATTAAACCTCCATCTTCTCGTGATTACTATGAGATAGATCTATTGTCTATTAAGTCTTAAGGAGTTTGTCTATAATAATCAATCCTAGAATTCAAAATTAAACCTCCATCTTCTCGTGATTACTATGAGATAGATCTATTGTCTATTAAGTCTTAAGGAGTTTGTCTATAATAATCAATCCTAGAATTCAAAATTAAACCTCCATCTTCTCGTGATTACTATGAGATAGATCTATTGTCTATTAAGTCTTAAGGAGTTTGTCTATAATAATCAATCCTAGAATTCAAAATTAAACCTCCATCTTCTCGCGATTACTATGAGATAGATCTATTGTCTATTAAGTCTTAAGGAGTTTGTCTATAATAATCAATCCTAGAATTCAAAATTAAACCTCCATCTTCTCGTGATTACTATGAGATAGATCTATTGTCTATTAAGTCTTAAGGAGTTTGTCTATAATAATCAATCCTAGAATTCAAAATTAAACCTCCATCTTCTCGCGATTACTATGAGATAGATCTATTGTCTATTAAGTCTTAAGGAGTTTGTCTATAATAATCAATCCTAGAATTCAAAATTAAACCTCCATCTTCTCGTGATTACTATGAGATAGATCTATTGTCTATTAAGTCTTAAGGAGTTTGTCTATAATAATCAATCCTAGAATTCAAAATTAAACCTCCATCTTCTCGCGATTACTATGAGATAGATCTATTGTCTATTAAGTCTTAAGGAGTTTGTCTATAATAATCAATCCTAGAATTCAAAATTAAACCTCCATCTTCTCGCGATTACTATGAGATAGATCTATTGTCTATTAAGTCTTAAGGAGTTTGTCTATAATAATCAATCCTAGAATTCAAAATTAAACCTCCATCTTCTCGCGATTACTATGAGATAGATCTATTGTCTATTAAGTCTTAAGGAGTTTGTCTATAATAATCAATCCTAGAATTCAAAATTAAACCTCCATCTTCTCGCGATTACTATGAGATAGATCTATTGTCTATTAAGTCTTAAGGAGTTTGTCTATAATAATCAATCCTAGAATTCAAAATTAAACCTCGATCTTCTCGCGATTACTATGAGATAGATCTATTGTCTATTAAGTCTTAAGGAGTTTGTCTATAATAATCAATCCTAGAATTCAAAATTAAACCTCCATCTTCTCGCGATTACTATGAGATAGATCTATTGTCTATTAAGTCTTAAGGAGTCTGTCTATAATAATCAATCCTAGAATTCAAAATTAAACCTCCATCTTCTCGCGATTACTATGAGATAGATCTATTGTCTATTAAGTCTTAAGGAGTTTGTCTATAATAATCAATCCTAGAATTCAAAATTAAACCTCCATCTTCTCGCGATTACTATGAGATAGATCTATTGTCTATTAAGTCTTAAGGAGTTTGTCTATAATAATCAATCCTAGAATTCAAAATTAAACCTCCATCTTCTCGCGATTACTATGAGATAGATCTATTGTCTATTAAGTCTTAAGGAGTTTGTCTATAAGAATCAATCCTAGAATTCAAAATTAAACCTCCATCTTCTCGTGATTACTATGAGATAGATCTATTGTCTATTAAGTCTTAAGGAGTTTGCCGCCTATGTAAATAACATTTAGTGAATACATTCATTAAAACGGTGATTAGGATTAGATGGCGCCCCATCCTTGATATAAATTCCGAAATCAATCCGACACGACTCTTGATTAATTTCCAATCAGCCCCAATCCCTTAGCATTGGCTCATCGTCGTCGCTTATAATTACTTCAGGGCTGTCATCGTCTGTTCGTTCTCTCCAATCCTCCATCCAAGTAGGCCAAATCCGAGGAGAGAATTCCAATCAAACTTTATCCAATTCTCCAATAATTAGTCCATTTCTTCAACAAGCCTCAAGTCAGGAAGTTGGTAAGCCTTATTTAATTTAACATACAAAATGTTTGTTTACAAACGAGTTTTTATAATTTACGAGTTTTAGGAAAATACAAAGAGAACAGTGTATGGCGATTTCAGAAGGCACCGTAGATAAAGCTTTGCCTTCGAAAGATGAATATCATATTGAAATTGAAGGGTTTGACCATTTTATCCTCTCGAGGTATTGCGGAATGAGTGAGTAAGGCCCACAAAATATGTTTTTACTTTGATTAAGATAGAATCTGTTTATTATTAATTTATTTGAAATCTTTACAGATTATTAACAATACAAGAATCAAGTTTGTTGATGCAGATATTATAAACAAGGTGACCAAAACGGAAAAAGTAAAATAAAATAAAAAAACATAAAATATATGAAAGAAGCCAACCATTGTTGGAAATTCCAGAGATGTCTCAAAAAATATTTCAATGGTCATGATAATATCAGGTGAGTAAATTGTCTCGGGGCCACTGTCTCTTGAGCCGCCTGGGAGGATTGTCTGGATGGGATTTGGAAGATAAGGATAGACCTTGAGGATTAGGATGGTAGGACAATTTGGAGTGGAACATTTGGAAACGGGTTTTAGCAAGATCAAGGACAAATGGGATGTTCTGGTCATTGTGTAGGGTTTTGTTGGAGACATAGAAAGGTGCGTTGACAATTTTACGGAGGACTTTTGATTGGACTGCATGTATTCTGTTGATGTTGATGTTATTGTGGATCCTCAGAGTTCAGGTCCGTATGTCCATATGGGCCGACTAGGTCAATGTTATTAAACAGAAAATAATTAAAAGGGAGACTCATAAGCGGGAGATGGGTTCAATTCCCATCCGGAGGTAGGAATTTTCTCATCCCACGGCTCGTTAGGAAAATTCCTCGATGCACCCTGGATGTTGGCGCTAATGGCCTAGATGTAGATGCGCCGTTAAAAAAAAAAAAAAAAAAAAAAAAAAAAAAAAAAAAAAAAAAAAAGGATATTAATTTGATGAAACTGGTAGAAAACCTCAACGTCTACAAAAAATTAAAATGTGTGGATTTTTAAAACTCAATCAAAGCAATTTAGTGAATTTTCCCCCTGGTAACGAAAAACAAAAAAGGAAATAATTTACTTATCACAGAAATCCATTTCCATACATTTGAAAGAGGATTGAGCAAACAACAATACCATCAAAATCAAACTTTATCATTCCTATAATCCTTCACATAAAAACCCTCTATAAAAGGAAGTTTTTTTAGACTGGATTAAAATTCATGTTGGCAAAAACCATAGAAGACAATGAAGTAAAAAGATAAAAAAAAAAATTGCAAACCAAAACTCGTTTCATCACATTGACAGGTTATTGACAGAAAGTGGATTGTGCTGTTCGGTCTGCCAACACACGAACAATAAGTCTATTGTGTTACGGCTGGCTGTTCATTAAGGACACGTGTTGTTAGTCAGTGTCCTTTATGTGTTTTATCATTGACGATTCGCTCCATTTCATCCTGAGTCGTGGATAATCGTCAGGAAATCGTCTGGATGCAATGGGATGATGGGGGAGGAGCAATGATTGCGTGAGTTAATCGTGCCATGACTCGCTTTAGGCGGATTGTGTCGAATGCGTACTACAGAAAGAAGCACTTGGTGATTGCGTTTTTTTTTTTTTTTTTTTTTTTTTTTTTTTTTTTTTTTCTGGTTTTTCTCTATAATGGTGCATTGTCTTGAGCTTCTAGTGCCGTCAATGAGGTGCCTTCAAATTGTTATTATTCATTGGCTAATATACGTTTACATGACATACTACCGTAAAGCACTAAACACCATAGCATCCTTTACCATATTTTTGGTTAACGATACGGACAGCGCAGTCTCGGAAGAAAGTTTTTTCGGACGAGTATTTCCAAAATACTCCATTGAACATTGCGGTTACACTGTGCGCGCTTTCTGATAGCCTAATAGTGTACGTTTCTGCCATCCAGCAAGGATGGACAAATTTCATGAAATTTAGTTTCTAGAAAGTTATTTTTATTAATTGCTGAAAAAAAACAGCGTGTCAATCACCATAAAAAAATTAAGAGTTTCAAATGTTAATTAATTGAAGAATTTTGGGATCAACCTAAAACGTTTTGAGTATTTCAGGATGAGAGCAATATTCAGATACATACTGAAGGTAGCAGAAGCAAGGATCAAAAAGTTCTTTTATATTTTTGAATATATTTCCGCAAAACGAAGACTCACTGTAACTTTAAGGAAAGAAAATTTTAAAGAATGTATTCAGTTCTTTGAAAAATATGTGAATTATATATTAAAAATTGTAACACAATTACATTTTTAATTTATATAGTTAGGCCTTAGTCTTGAAAAGAAGAAGAAGATTATAAAGTTAAGAGGTTAAAGATGTTCGCGATAATAGTGGTTCTAACAAACAGAGTTTTCAGTTTAAAGTTATGTGGGCTGGATATTATAGAATTTAGAAGTAAGAAATTACAGAGGTTGGTGATTATATAGGGGAGAGGTTATAGAGGCTACAGAATTATAGATACTAGGGAATTCAGAGATCCAAGATTTTAGAAGTTACAGACTTCGAGGTTACAGAGATTAGAAGTTACAGAGATTAGAGGTTACAGACTTTGTAGGTTAAAGAGATTAGAGGTTACAGAGATTTGAGGTAACAAACGTTGGACGTTACAGAGATTAGAGGTTACAAACGTTGAAGGTTATAGAGATTAGAGGTTACAGACGTTGGAGGTGACAGAGATTACAGGTTACAGACGTTGGAGGTTACAGAGTTTAAAGATGTTGGAGGTAACAGAGGTTAGAGTTTGTAGCGGTAAAAGTGGCTATAACATTCTGAGTTTTGATATTATACTTCCATGGATTAGAGATTATACAGTTTAGAGGTTATATAGGTAAGAAACTCCCAGCCCACCCCAATCCTCTTGGCAGATCCCTCTCTTCCCAGATAATCCTCCTCGACGCCTTCACCACCATTGGCCACGAGACAATTTATTCCTGGTTAATTAGCCGGCCTTATAAAATAATGTAAATATTGTAAATAATGTATATAGTTTAACAAAGAGACCAATTTTTAATTAAAATAAGAAATACCATAAGTTTCATTGGGAGTGGCAGTAATGTCTGCCTTCTCATCTCATCTTATTCACTGTGTTGCAGAGATGGGCATAATTTTATTTATAAATAAAAATACGAATTTATTCATATATTTGTGAATACGAATATAAATAAATTCGTACTTCATATATTTGTGAATACGACTATAAATAAATTCGTATTCATAAGTGTGAATACGAATTTATTTTTATTCACATATATTAAATATAAAAATACAAATAAAATTTTATTCGCAAATTTTCCTGCGAACACAAATAAATTCACAGAAAAAAATGTAAATAATCACAAAAAATGTGAATATTTACAAACAAATCAAGTCATTACAAAAAAAAAAATCACATTAAAATATACGAATACAAATTTATTCACATTATAATTTGTGAATAAAAATGTATTCACAATAAAATTCGCAAATAAATTATGAATTTATTCGTATTAAGATGATATTACGAAAGTTATTGAAGGTGATTTTTTTTCTTTTTAATTCGTTTAACGTCTAGGTTATTAGCGCCTAGATTTTTTTTACCCGGAGTCCACAGCGGAACCACCAGCCATGATGCAGGGACATAGTTTGTTATATGTACCTCCATAAAAAAAAAAAAAAAAAAAAATTTGTATTCGTATATTTTAATGTGATTTTTTTTTTTTTTGTAATCACTTGATTTTTGTAAATATTCACATTTCTTGTGATTATTTACAACTTTTTCTGTGAATTTATTTGTATTCGCAGGAAAATTTGCAAATAAAATTTTATTTGTATCTTATATTTAATATATGTGAATAAAAATAAATTCGTATTCACACTTATGAATACGAATTTATTTATATTCGTATTCATAAATATATGAAGTACGAATTTATTTATATTCGTATTCACAAATATATGAATTATATTTATATATATTTTATTTATAAATAAAAATATGCCCATCTCTGCTGTGTTGTATCTATAGTTAGACCATATTTACTTATTGTACATTACTGTACAGATTGTAAATTATCAAGAAAGATCAATCAATCTTTGGCCCAGTCAAAAAAAATATAGGTAAGAGGTCAGAGATTACAGAGGTTGTACCTTTGTAGAAATTTGAGATTTTAGAAGCTTTGCCATTTATATTCTTAAATTATTTACAGAGATTAGATTTGGTCTCAATTATAACATTAAAGGGCTTATTTAGGTCTTTTGAACATTTTTTACCGAATAACCGCCAACCAAAATTAGGATTATTGAATGCAGTTAAACATAAAATTCATGCCCCAGAAACCAAAATTTTTTTTTTATTTCTCTCAAACAATTTAGGATTCTATTATGCATGTCAACTTTTTTTATAGGCTATAATGTATTTTGAATTACACTTTTTTTTAGTATTTTAGCTTCATTTGTATTCATTCTATTTATTTTTAAACAGACATATTTTTATAAATTTTATAATTATTATTTAAAAATAGCCTTTGTTGTGAAGCTTTTGAACTTTCAAAAAATAAAAATACTTATAAAATGTGCGAATATAGTCTGTTAAATATTTTCATCCGTTGTCTAAATTAACATAATTTCATGCTGGAATCTAATCAAGAATACCAACAAAAATTTAAATACTAAAAACAATTAGTATAATCCTCCGAACAACCAAGCGGTCATATCTGTCATGTGTGGGATTGGAAAATGTTTACGATCCTGTCCTGACTGCTTTTGGTAGGTCCGCATGAGCAACGGCTGTCTCGGGTGTTTTAGTTGTGACTCATGTCGGGCGACGTGTCGTCCGTACATTAGTCGTCGTTACAAATTACCGTACCGTTCTGTTAAATATGTAAAAATGTAAGCATATATATATATATATATATATATATATATATATATATATATATATATATATATATATATATATTAAATATGCAAAGGGGAACAAAATCTGGGGTATTTTTTACTTTAGGTACAACATTTACTTTTCATGTTATTAGTGATTTATCAAACTGTTATTTAATAACATATGTCTATTTTTATATAAAATGTAAGTACTGCCTACCAGAAATTGTAATGTACAACCATATTTCATTTTTGTGGCCATTACGACTTAATTAATTTTAAAAATGCCTCAAAAAGATCCTTTTTTTTTTTGTATCTCCTTCTCCACACGAATTCACATAAATAGGAGTCATGATGGCTCCTCTTTGTACCACATTCAATTTTGTTAATTCAATTCAATTCATTTCAATTTTTGGTTTATAGAATATTACATTCTTTAAATAACAAACTGTATGAGGCTCTATAACCATCAATAAAGATCATATGACTTGGTAACTGAAATCACTAATAACATGAAAAATTAACTGGTTAGTTACACCAGTTATTTTTTCATATTATTAGTAATTTCAGTTACCAAGTCATATGATCGTTATTGATGGTTATAGAGCCTCATACAATTTGTTATTTAAAGAATGTAATATTCTATACATCAAAAATAATAAAATTGAATTGAATTGACAAAATTAAAAAAGTAAAAAAGACCCAAAATCTGTTTAAAAGCTGGACGTAACGTTTACTTGGTGTTTCATTTGACATTACATCCTCATGTTTCCGAATAAAAACATTCATGATATCTTTGTTCACTATAATAATGGAATGGAAAGAAATTTAGGACGAACAACTTACTGTTTTAATCGTACAGCTGTTAAATCGTTTTTGTTTTTGTTTTTCTAATACGGGGCTTAAGATTTACTCTTAAATAAATATGTAAGCACATTTTTTTTTAAATACTTATACGCACCTATATGTTAACCTTATCCTATCTTAAAAACTAATCTTTTTTTTTTTTTTTTTTTTTTTTTTTGAAGCACTTTCCTCCAAAGGAAAGTAGCTATTGAGGTTGAAATTTCTTCAAATCTTTATCGATCCTACCTAGTAGACACCGAAAATGACCCCCCTAAAAATGTATATATATATGTCTGTTAACACGTAAGCGGCCAGAGTTTTCGTTTTTTCTTCACGAAACGTAGTATATAGCGTTCAATTAGCAAACGATTCAACGAGTTCGTTGGCCACAAAAAACGGTCCTCGGGGAGGGGGGTTTACCCCGGACCAAAAACACTAATTTGATCATGCCAGCCGTAGTTTTTGTTATATTTCAACGAAACCCGGTATTCGTTATTTTTGTCTAATGAGAGAAATACGTTGTAAAAATAAACTAAATCGGTTCATTAGGAGGGGGGTTTACTCTGGACCCACAATACCAATTTGCCACTACCAGCCGTAATTTTTGTTACATTTCAACGAAACTCGGTATAACTCGTGGGTATCTCATGAGAAAGAAGTGTTGTAGAAATGAAGTAAATCGGTCTATTGGAAAGGCGGGTTTACTTTAAACTCTGTTTCATTATAATTAGCCTGCCAGACGAAGGTTCCCATAGCCGCCGCGAGGAGGACTATCTCCCACTAGAGGGACTGTATCCTGTTCAATCGTCAGATCAAAAGACGGAAAATGAAGTTTTTGTGTAGTTATTAGGAAATACAGTATCGTGTATTAACATAACTCTGGAAGCAAATTATTTACAAAATTAATAATTGAACAATTCTCATAAGAAATGTAAATGAGCAGAACTATTCACGTTTTTATTTTATTTATATAGGTTATTTACAGCAAATTATTCAGTAATGTAGTATACACTACAAAAATTCTGAGGAAAGTGCTTAGTTATGCAGCTCCTGCGTGACGGACTTTGTAATACCTATATTTACGTTAATCTAATTTTATTTAATTCTAATTATTTTAATTTTTTTTTCTTATACTGTACGTTAATCTGATCCTATGATAAAATCTAAAAAAAGTAATACGTTTTCTACTTATACCTAAATTAGGTTAATCTTATCTTAAAATTAAAAAAAAAAAAAAAAAAAAAAAAAAAAAAAAAATATGAAACTATATCATTTTTTTTTGTGCACATATACGTACATGAACGTTAATCTTATCCTATGTTAGAAGGATAAGATTCACTATAATAAGATATAGCATTCATTGTCCCCTTTGACGTTACAGTGCTCATTGATTATTTTATCACGTGGTCACTTTTATTTTGACAATTTTTGCTCTTCACTCCATGACGCGCAGGACTAAGATGACGCGCAGGTCCGAAATTGTCCGTTTCCGCAGGTCAGGAACTGCGTCGTCTTAGCGCGGTTCCGTGCTATATCTCTAGTGTCAATAGCAAAGGAGTGGAAGCAGTTATTGGTAGGCTTTGATCTTTCTTGAAAAATATAATATGACATCTCAAGACAAGGAAGATTTAAGGCGCCACAACAGGAAACTGATAATATTCTAAGCGGAAATGACTCCTCCCACCTACTTGACGTTCTCAGTGGGAAACGCTATTTTCAATACGTTTTCATTTTCATACCATAATAATAATTTTACTATTAAATGCAATTAGAATAACAATAATATATATATATATATATATATATATATATATATATATATATATATATATATATATATATACATATAAATACAAATTTGAACCACCTATATTTTCGGGATCCATGGGGTCTGAAACGAGAAATTTTCTAGTCGGCACTTCCTCATAAGGTCAACCTCATAAGCGGGTTTCCTCCCTATGGAGGGAGGGAGGAACCACACTAAACAGTCCGTCACGCAGGAGCTGCATAACTAAGCACTTTCCTCAGAATTTGGGTAGTGTAGACTGCTTTCCAGAACAATTTGCTTAAAATATCCTACATAAATTAAATAAACACATGAATAGTTCCCTTTTAAATTTGTAATGAGTAACTGATCAATTATTAATTTGCTTCCAGAGTTATGTTTACACATGGTACCTACTACACTACGTAATAAATACAAAAAAACTCATATTATCGTATTTTGATCTAACGCAGGAACAGGATACAGTCACTCTAGTGGTAGAAAGCGCTCCTTACGGCGGCTTTGTGAACCTACGTTTGGCGGGCTTTTCTATTGAAATATATTACAAATTAAACCCCCGCTTTACGATTGACCGATTCAGCTCATTTTTGCAACACTTCTTTCTCATGAGTTACCCACGACGTATACCGCGTTTCGTTACAATCAGCAGAAATTACGACCGGTATGAGTATATTAGGAATTTGGGTCCGGAGTAAACCCCCCCTTCTAATGAACCGATTTAGTTTATTTTTACAACACATATTTAACTGTAAATTACCACTACGAATACCGAGTTTCGTCGAAATATACCAAAAATCACGGCAGGTAGTGGCGAATTGGTATTGTGGGTCCGGAGTAAACCTTCCCTCCTAATGAACCGATTTAGTTCATTTTAAAATCTTACTTTTCTGTCTATATTACCACTACGAATACCAAGTTTCGTTGAAATATAACAAATATTACGGCTGACATAGTCAAATTAGTGTTTTGGGTTTGGGGTAAACCCCCCCCCCCCTTCCGGTGGACCGACTTTGGTGGTTAACGAACTCGTTCAATCGTTTGCTAATTGAATGCTATATACCAAGGTTCGTGACGAAAAAACAAAAACTCTGGCCGCTATCGTGTTAACAGACACATATATATATATATGCATATATATATATATATATATATATATATATATATATATATATATGCATATATATATATATATATATATATATATATATATATATATATATATATATAGATATATATAAATTTTAACGGGGGTCATTTTCGGTGTCTACTAGGTAGGATCGATAAAGATTTGAAGACATTTTTCAAAAATTCCGTCATGAGTCCAACCTCAATAGCTACTTTCCTTCGGAGGAAAGTGCTAAAAGGAAACCAGGGCAATTCGTAGGTGCAGATTACAAGTTTATATATATATATATATATATATATATATATATATATATATATATTTTTTCCACTTTTTCTTGTTTGTTTTTCTGGCAGGGGGCCGATAAAGCAGTACACTCTTTGTTCACATTAACTGCTTTATTTGTTATGTTTCGCCCGACATGTTTCGTGCCTTTTCGCACCTCTTCAGGGGCTTTCCTATGTAACAATATTTTTTGTAAATCCTAAACTTTAAATTGTTTACACTAATATACATATCCTGTCCCTAAATAATTTACATTTCAACATACAATATTTAAACTTAATCTTAATCCTACCTTATTGAATATTAATCTTAATATTGTATGTTGAAATGTAAATTATTTAGGGACAGGATATGTATATTAGTGTAAACAATTTAAAGTTTAGGATTTACAAAAAATATTGTTACATAGGAAAGCCCCTGAAGAGGTGCGAAAAGGCACGAAAAATGTCGGGCGAAACATAACAAATAAAGCAGTTAATGTGAACAAAGAGTGTGCTGCTTTATCGACCCCCTGCCAGAAAAACAAACAAGAAAAAGTGGAAAATATATATCGGGTCATCTTTCACAAAAATTAATATATATATATATATATATATATATATATATATATATATATATACATTAATTTTTTTGGGGTATAATAGCGTTTTATAGATTGTTGTTCCATTACCCGAAATGCTTCCAGCCCCCCCCCCCCAATGCTCCCGGGCCTTCCCGAAATTATTTTCTATATACGCCAGTGCAAGGAGCAGTAGAAATTATAAAAAAAAAAAAAATCAATGAGTTTAATGGGTTATTTCATCTTCAAGAGTTCAACACAATTTTAAGACAGACGCTTATTTTGTACTAAGTTGCAAGCGTTGTAAAATTACTACTCGAATCTACAAAAGAGCGAGTGCTGCCTGTCTACTCGGATAAAACTCTTCCAGGCTTGATAATATCTCTTCACTTCTACAGTGAAATTAAAATTAGATAGCGCCCATGAAATTAATTAATGTCTATTATTAAAACTTAGAATCTAATTACTAACGTCAAAAGCGAATGAGAACCCACCATTAGTCCGACTCCATAGATAACATCTAAGAACTTTGCCGACATCCTTCACAATTTTTTTGGTTCACTACTGAATTATCTTCAAATATGGGGTTAATTTATGGAGAAAAACTTGAAACATATAAATATTATCATTATAATCAATTAGTCACCTATAATATCCCATCTCATGGGAATGTATTCTTGTATCCACGCGCTCCTGAACAAAATCTACATCCTAATAAACCAGTTTGGCGTGAAAAACTACAGACTTAGCCAGAAATTCCAAATCAAATGATATTTCAAATAAACATTAAGAAATGAAAATGAAAATGGCCTCGGCAGCCGATGCACAAACATAAAAATAAAAAATCAAGAAATATAATTTACAAACATATTTATATTTTATAGTGACCCAATCTTCTTCTATCCAATATTTTTCAGGCGAAAGGACAATAAAATAGAATTAAGAAAGTCAATTCATTTATTTGTACTTGCTTTATATGTTTCACACCTCAGGTGCCTCTTCAGGAGCCAAAAACACAAAAAACTAAAACTTACAGCCTAATTGTATTAAGGCGAACCTTCTTGTACAATGGCCAAGTCCAATATGAGCTTACTATTACCTACACATAGGTATCCAAAAATCGATCATCCAGAACCAGATAAGTCCATTATAGTAAAATAAATTTTTAGATTTTTTCAAGAGATAAAAGTTAATTAAATTTTGATTATCAAATTAAAACATATACTATTTAAGGAGGAAGCGTTGATCGTCGGGGTTTCGGTCAGTGTTCTTATTCAATAAAACACATTTTATTTACTAAAATGTATATTTATTGCCGCCAACGTTTCGGCTTGCTATGCAAGCCATCTTCAGGGCTGTAGAAACATATATGGTATAACAATGGTGAGGACAAAAAAAAAAAAAAAAAAAAAAAAAAAAAAAAAAAAAAAAAAAAAAAAAAAAAAAAAAGGCTAGAAACATTACCATAAATATGAGTACCTATATGCTTGAAAATATAAATATAAATATATATATATATATAGTATAATAATAGCAATATAAATAAATATACATGTATATGGTATCCAAGCGAATACAGTACAAGTGTCATAGTAACATACCTATTGAGAAGATTGAGAACTGTCCCGTTTCAAGAAGAGAACATTTCTGAAGACTGGAAGGATGGGGCAGGGCTAGACAGTAGAGGATGGGGGGGAGGGGGTGGAGAGAAGTGGGGCTGGGAGTAAGGACAGAGGGTAAAGACCGCGGTAAAGATAAAGGACCTTCCAGTCTTCAGAAATGTTCTCTTCTTGAAACGGGACAGTTCTCAATCTTCTCAATAGGTATGTTACTATGTCACTTGTACTGTATTCGCTTGGATACCATATACATGTATATTTATTTATATTGCTATTATTATACTATATATATATATATATATATATATATATATATATACATATATATATATATATATATATATATATATATATATATACATATATACATATATATATTTATATTTATATTTTCAAGCATATAGGTACTCATATTTATATTAATGTTTCTAGCAATAGGTATGTTACTATGACACTTGTACTGTATTCGCTTGGATACCATATACATGTATATTTATTTATATTGCTATTATTATACTATATATATATATATACATATATATATATATATATATATATATATTTATATTTATATTTTCAAGCATATAGGTACTCATATTTATGTTAATGTTTCTAGCCTTTTTTTTTTTTTTTTTTTTTTTTTTTGTCCTTACCATTGTTATACCATATATGTTTTTTCAGCCCTGAAGATGGCTTGTATAGCAAGCCGAAACGTTGGCGGCAATAAATATACATTTTAGTAAATAAAATGTGTTTTATTGAATAAGAACACTGACCGAAACCCCGACGATCAACGCTTCCTCCTTCCGAACGGTCGACCATATCTTCTCAAATATACTATTTAAATATTTTATATCAGTTTTTTTTTTGTTTTATTTTATTTTTATTTTTTAATTTGCTAAAAAAGAATTAATTAACTTTTATCTCTTGAAAAAATCTATTTATTTTATTATAATGGACTTATCTGGTTCTGGATGATCGATTTTTGGATTCTATAGATTTTACACAGCTGATCGAAGCTATATGTAGGTAATAGTAAGCTCATATTGGACTTGGCCATTGTACAAGAAGGTTCGCCTTAATACAATTATGCTGTAAGTTTTAGTTTTTGAGTTTTTGGCTCCTGAAGAGGCACCTGAGGTGTGAAACATATAGAGGAAGAACAAATAAATGAATTGACTTTGTTTATTCTCTTTTATTGACCTTCCGCCTGACAAATATAGAATTTACAAATATATTACTGTCTGTAATATATCCTATACTAGCACGAAACTCCAATTGGAGGTGAGTAAGTGACAACTAATGAATTAATAAGGATTAAATAATAATATATATAACTAAAGTATACTTGGATTTTTTTTTTTTTTTTTTTTTTTTTTTTTTTTTTTTTTTTTTTTTTTTTTTTTGACTAGTCCAATTTCCAAATATATGTATTGCTGGAAATATATCTATCTATCTACTACTCAGTTCGTATATGACTCCTTCAAATAATAATAAAAAAAAAAACATTAACCAAAGAAAGCACTGACTTATTCATCTGCCAAATAAATTAACATTCAAAACACCAAACATACCCTTTGAATCAAAACCAGTTATTTCACAGTAATTCGTAAAAAGTTTCAAATTATTATATTGTATATTCTGTTCCATTCCACATATTCTATATTCCGTTCCTTGTCCTCATATAAACAAATAACACATGATTTTTTTAGTTGTTGTTCCCAATGACCTGAATTAAATTTTGTTTTTCAATGGCAGTGGACAATTATTTATCAAACCCTTTATGTTTTGTGAGTTTTCAATTATTTGAAACTGTAATTATTCGTTATTTTTAATATGGTATAAACAAAAACTAATAAATAACTGGGACATTGTGTCCTTCTTCATGAGCTCAGAAAGATTTATCAATGTTCAGTAAGGTAGAGAACTGGAATCGTGGTCATTAAGAAAACCGGTACACAAACACAGGCTATTGAATTTTCTATAACCGTCTCTTTGATATATTCTATTCACCAGGACCGAAACCACTTACAGGAATCGGTAATTAAAAAGAAATCCCGCGCCTTTCAGAGTCCTCATTCGTTTTTCATTCCACGCTTCCTCTTCGCTTAGGCTAGATGAGATCAGACATAACGGGCGTGCTGGATCAGCAGCCGTCAAGGGCAGCTCCCGACAGAGGCCATGCTCACTTACCTATGAGAAGTGACTGCTCGTAGGAGATAGGCCGGCCGACTGAGAGAGATGGGGAGAGAGCCGGAAAGAGAGAGAGAAAGAGAGGGCAGAAATTAAAAGATGTAAGAAAGTAGGTGTTCGTGAGACCCGGATTAGGGGGAGAGGGAGGTTCAATCAATTAGACACGACTTGACGGGACTCCCTGTAGCTGGGCGTCGACCCCGAACAGCGGGAGGTACGGGAGGTGTGAGATAGCTACCACTACCAGAGCTAGATACTGGGCACAGCTAGGTGTGAGATAGCTACCACTACCAGCGATAGATGCTGGGCACAGCTAGGTGTGAGATAGCTCCACTACCAGCGATGGATGCTGGGCAAAGCTAGGTGTGAGATAGCTACCACTACCAGCGATAGATGCTGGGCACAGCTAGGTGTGAGATAGCTACCACTACCAGCGACGGATGCTGGGCACAGCTTGGTGTGAGATAGTTACCGCTACCAGCGATGGCTGCTGGGCACAACTAGGTGTGAGATAGTTACCACTACCAACGATGGATGCTGGACACAGCTAGGTGTGAGATAGCTACCACCACCAGCAATTGATGCTGGGCACAGATAGGTGTGAGATAGCTACCACTACCAGCGATGGATGCTGGGCACAGCAAGGTGTGAGATAGCTACCACTACCAGCGATGGATGCTGGGCACAGCTAGGTGTGAGATAGCTACCTCTACCAGCGATAGATGCTGGGCACAGCTAGGTGTGAGATAGCTACCCCTACCAGCGATAGATGCTGGGCACAGCTAGGTGTGAGATAGCTACCGCTACCAGTGATGGATGCTGGGCACAACTAGGTGTGAGATAGCTACCACCACCAGCGATGGATTCTGGGCACAGCTAGGTGTGAGATAGCTACCACTACCAGCGATGAATGCAAGGCACAGCTAGGTGTGAGATAGCTACTACTACCAGCGATGGATACTGGGCACAGCTAGGTAGGCCTGCAACTTCAGTGTCCGTCATATTTGCAGGACCTCAGAGGACTCGTTTACACCCAAGTCAGCGATTTTGAGCCCAGAGTGACTCTATTAGCTTGAGGCCAGGGATTTAAAGCCCAGAATGACTCTTTTAGTTTCAAACCAGGGATTTTAAGCCCAGAATGACTCTTTTAGCTTCAAGCCAGGGATTTTCGGCCCAGAATGACTCTTTTAGCTTCAAGCCAGGGATTCTAAGCCCAGAATGGCTCTTTTAGCTTCAAGCCAGGGATTTTCGGCCCAGAATGACTCTTTTAGCTTCAAGCCAAGGATTTTAAGCCCAAAAGGACTCTTTTAGCTTCAAGCCAGGGATTTAAAGCCCAGAATGACTCTTTTAGTTTCAAACCAGGGATTTTAAGCCCATAATGAACCTTTTAGCTTCAAGCCAGGGATTTAAAGCCCAGAATGACTCTTTTAGCTTCAAGCTAGGGATTTTCGGCCCAGAATGACTCTTTTAGCTTCGACGGGACTCCCTGTAGCTGGGCGTCGACCCCGAACAGCGGGAGGTACGGGAGGTGTGAGATAGCTACCACTACCAGAGCTAGATACTGGGCACAGCTAGGTTTGAGATAGCTACCACTACCAGCGATAGATGCTGGGCACAGCTAGGTGTGAGATAGCTCCACTACCAGCGATGGATGCTGGGCAAAGCTAGGTGTGAGATAGCTACCACTACCAGCGATAGATGCTGGGCACAGCTAGGTGTGAGATAGCTACCACTACCAGCGACGGATGCTGGGCACAGCTTGGTGTGAGATAGTTACCGCTACCAGCGATGGCTGCTGGGCACAACTAGGTGTGAGATAGTTACCACTACCAACGATGGATGCTGGACACAGCTAGGTGTGAGATAGCTACCACCACCAGCAATTGATGCTGGGCACAGATAGGTGTGAGATAGCTACCACTACCAGCGATGGATGCTGGGCACAGCAAGGTGTGAGATAGCTACCACTACCAGCGATGGATGCTGGGCACAGCTAGGTGTGAGATAGCTACCTCTACCAGCGATAGATGCTGGGCACAGCTAGGTGTGAGATAGCTACCCCTACCAGCGATAGATGCTGGGCACAGCTAGGTGTGAGATAGCTACCGCTACCAGTGATGGATGCTGGGCACAACTAGGTGTGAGATAGCTACCACCACCAGCGATGGATTCTGGGCACAGCTAGGTGTGAGATAGCTACCACTACCAGCGATGGATGCAAGGCACAGCTAGGTGTGAGATAGCTACTACTACCAGCGATGGATACTGGGCACAGCTAGGTAGGCCTGCAACTTCAGTGTCCGTCATATTTGCAGGACCTCAGAGGACTCGTTTACACCCAAGTCAGCGATTTTGAGCCCAGAGTGACTCTATTAGCTTGAGGCCAGGGATTTAAAGCCCAGAATGACTCTTTTAGTTTCAAACCAGGGATTTTAAGCCCAGAATGACTCTTTTAGCTTCAAGCCAGGGATTTTCGGCCCAGAATGACTCTTTTAGCTTCAAGCCAGGGATTCTAAGCCCAGAATGACTCTTTTAGCTTCAAGCCAGGGATTTTCGGCCCAGAATGACTCTTTTAGCTTCAAGCCAAGGATTTTAAGCCCAAAAGGACTCTTTTAGCTTCAAGCCAGGGATTTAAAGCCCAGAATGACTCTTTTAGTTTCAAACCAGGGATTTTAAGCCCATAATGAACCTTTTAGCTTCAAGCCAGGGATTTAAAGCCCAGAATGACTCTTTTAGCTTCAAGCTAGGGATTTTCGGCCCAGAATGACTCTTTTAGCTTCAAGCCAGGGATTCTAAGCCCAGAATGACTCTTTTAGCTTCAAGCCAGGCTAAGCCCAGAATGACTCGTTTAGCTTCAAGCCAGGGATTTTCGGCCCAGAATGACTCTTTTAGCTTCAAGCCAGTGATTCTAAGCCCAGAATGACTCTTTTAGCTTTAAGCCTGGGATTCTAAGCCCAGAAAGTGGTAAAAGATACAAAGATGAAATAATTAATTAATCATGAACCCTTACAATATAAGTAGCGTTTATCTATACACAATACTTGTCTTATATTGTTTCAACAAACTACATGTTGAGTTAGTAGGTATGCAGGCGTTAGAATATAAAGTTATAAGTCAGAATTTAGATACGTGAAGTTTTATTTACATGAACAGTAGATATACACCTGACCCAAGAATATTGCGAGAGGACTTCCTGTTGAGGAAAGCCCCTGAAGATGTGCACGAAATATTTTTAGAAAATTTATCAAATTAACTAGTCAATATGAATGAATGATGTACCACTTTATCGACCCCCCCCCCCCACTAAAAATGAAATGAGAAAAAGTGAAATGTATATATTGGGTCATATTTCAATAGAATTAATATATATGTATCTATGCATACAAATGATTTTTCTTATTACATACAACGCAAAATCTATGAAAATTTTAATAAGTATTTTCCAACATTATTTTCTCTAAAAGATCTGAAAATAATAAACTATGCAAACCAGACAGGTTTAACATGAAAACGAGCTTGTCCTTCGAATTGTGAATACTTCATAGGCTTCGCGAGACACAATGTGTTTGTACTGTCAAACGGTGATCGGGAACAAACAGGTTGTCAAGATAGGACCATGGGTAGGCTTCCTTCGACAGGAGGAAATTGAAATGGTATCACCTTTTTCCAAATGCAGCCATCCTCCGCATAACATAACTACAGAGCTTCAGAGGTAGGTTTGGTTAGCTTCAATCAAGTTTCCTTGGTCTTCAAAGGAAAAATGTCCGACTGGCAGAAACTGCGTCATCTTAGCTCGGTTCCGTTCATATCCCTAGTACCATAAGTAAAGGAATAGAAACAGTTATTGGTAGGTTACGGTCTTCCGTGTAAAATATGAAATAAAATCTCAAAGGGAAGAAACGTTTAAGGCGCCATGACAAGAAACTGGCGGTATCCTAAGAGGATAATACACTCTGGCGGTATCCTAAGAGGATAATACACTCTGGCGGTATCCTAAGAGGATAATACACTTATTTTCTAACCTTGTGTTGCTAAAAATTCTCATCATTTTACAAGTAGATGCAATTTAATACCTAAACAATAAATTAAAATATTAGTTAAACAAAGACAAATAACCTTTTAAAAGAACAAAACTAACACTTTCTATACATTGAAGCAATTATTTCTCTGTTTGACACCGTCCCATCAAAACTGAATGAATTAATGAATGAACAACGGCCATAGCCACGTTGAATACACCAGTTCCCATAGATCACCGAAGTTAAGCAACGTCGGGCGTGGTCAGAACCTGAATGGGTGACCGACCACGTGCTGTTGGCAACCTATAGATAGCCCGGCGCTAATGGCCAAGTTGTAGATGCGCCGTAAAAAAAAAAAAAAAGAAAAAAAAAGAAATTAATGAATGAATAAAGATGTTTATTTTACGTAAAGCAAATACAAGATACATATATCAATATTACTAAAATAAAAAAAACATGACTACATAATAATTCTATATAAGACATAGTTCCATTTTCAGCACTATATTAAATATGAGAACAAAAAAAAAGAACAAAGTAAACAATAAAAAAAATAGTAAATAGAAATCATCAGTTTTGATTAATAAAACATCTTTAGGCAAAGGTCCCATCAAAACTGGCTTACGAATCTTTTTTTTAGAAAATTTAGTAAGCTTCCGAATGGACTTGATGAACTTTTAACGATTTTTAAATTGCTTTTAAAATATTTTAAAAAAATATAATAAATGTCAAAACATTTTATTATATCAATATCAATTCTCTATATTATATCAATATTAATTCTCTTCTTTAATATGATCAAAATCAATTCTCTCAACTATGAAATAAGTTATTAAGCATTAAAGTTGACTGTTTTGCAGGTTATGAAGGATAACAAACAACGTTATTTGTAAACAAACATATTTTATTCCTTTTCTCTCTCTCTTTTTTGGATATTTTACATTTATTAGGCATTACATACTTTGCGTTTCCGCTCGCTACGCTCCGCTCGCTCAAGAAGATATCAAAACCCTAGTCAATCCAACTCACAATTAATAGAATTATATTAATTGTAGCGACTCTAGTCTATCCAACTCGCTAAAATTAATAGGATTCCATTAATTTTTCCCAGTAAGAAACCAATCACTTTTACTTTGGCAGGAACATCGCGAACTAATTGTAAAAGACTCATTTTTCTCACTAACATAAGCAGAGCTTTTTCATAAACAAAAGCTAATTCACTGTTGAAGGTTACTTTACTCCCAGCAAGAACGAATGCAATTGGTCATCGGAATCCTCCAATAGGAAGGCAAAGGAGTTATGCGCATGCGCTAAATCACTGATACAATCACTACTGCTACTTCAAAAGTAACTGGATGTGGACTTCGCAAAAAGACCCCTCAGGAAATATTAATGAATTGCCCCAAGTTCACGTACTCCCAGGCAAGCGATGATCATTTCTCAAACTAAGTTCTGAGGGTGTAAGTATCGAAGAACACGCGTCGAAATCCTTGTCGTTATTCACACTTACTCCGGAGACCGGGTGCCATTAGCTGCGGGAATTAATTGCATTTAGTTTGTAAACTACAGTTCCCCCTTCACACCCCTTCATGTTGCCATGGCGACCGCCCCCTGCATCAATGCAGTCCACCATCAAGCCACGTGCAACCGTCTCCTTATTCTGTCTGTTGTTCGGAATGCGCCAAACTCGACATCTGCAACACCTGAAATAATAGAGTCCATGTTTGGATACATACAAATATATTACACTATCATTTCTGATCGATGCATCTCCAGTATATGAGACTGAAGAATGACTACCGATAACAACAAGCGGCCATGTTTGAGAAAACAGCCAGAAATACTCTTTTGATACTATATAATGTCGATGGAATACTCTTGTGATACTATATAATGTCGATGGAATACTCTTGTGATACTATATAATGTCGGTGGAATACTCTTTTGATACTATATAATGTCGGTGGAATACTCTTGTGATACTATATAATGTCGGTGGAATACTCTTGTGATACTATATAATGTCGGTGGAATACTCTTGTGATACTATATAATGTCGGTGGAATACTCTTGTGATACTATATAATGTCGGTGGAATACTCTTGTGATACTATATAATGTCGATGGAATACTCTTGTGATACTATATAATGTCGGTGGAATACTCTTGTGATACTATATAATGTCGGTGGAATACTCTTGTGATACTATATAATGTCGGTGGAATACTCTTGTGATACTATATAATGTCGGTGGAATACTCTTGTGATACTATATAATGTCGGTGGAATACTCTTGTGATACTATATAATGTCGGTGGAATACTCTTGTGATACTATATAATGTCGGTGGAATACTCTTGTGATACTATATAATGTCGATGGAATACTCTTGTGATACTATATAATGTCGGTGGAATACTCTTGTGATACTATATAATGTCGGTGGAATACTCTTGTGATACTATATAATGTCGGTGGAATACTCTTGTGATACTATATAATGTCGGTGGAATACTCTTGTGATACTATATAATGTCGATGGAATACTCTTGTGATACTATATAATGTCGGTGGAATACTCTTGTGATACTATATAATGTCGGTGGAATACTCTTGTGATACTATATAATGTCGGTGGAATACTCTTGTGATACTATATAATGTCGGTGGAATACTCTTGTGATACTATATAATGTCGGTGGAATACTCTTGTGATACTATATAATGTCGGTGGAATACTCTTGTGATACTATATAATGTCGGTGGAATACTCTTGTGATACTATATAATGTCGATGGAATACTCTTGTGATACTATATAATGTCGGTGGAATACTCTTGTGATACTATATAATGTCGGTGGAATACTCTTGTGATACTATATAATGTCGGTGGAATACTCTTTTGATACTATATAATGTCGGTGGAATACTCTTGTGATACTATATAATGTCGGTGGAATACTCTTGTGATACTATATAATGTCGGTGGAATACATTGTGATACTATATAATGTCGATGGAATACTCTTGTGATACTATATAATGTCGGTGGAATACTCTTGTGATACTATATAATGTCGGTGGAATACTCTTGTGATACTATATAATGTCGGTGGAATACTCTTGTGATACTATATAATGTCGGTGGAATACTCTTGTGATACTATATAATGTCGGTGGAATACTCTTGTGATACTATATAATGTCGGTGGAATACTCTTGTGATACTATATAATGTCGGTGGAATACTCTTGTGATACTATATAATGTCGGTGGAATACTCTTGTGATACTATATAATGTCGGTGGAATACTCTTGTGATACTATATAATGTCGGTGGAATACTCTTGTGATACTATATAATGTCGATGGAATACTGCTTAAAATTAATTTCTTGCAATTCAGAAAAGACGAGTTTCTCAAACATGCCGAACATTGGGGTCGAGCAAACAAGAATTACCCGAGAATATTTTTTTTTTTAACATCACCCAGTACAGTTTGAGTATGCTGAAACCTAGTTTTCGACCTCAAAAGCCGGGAGGAGAACTTTTGGCAGGCAAAATCGCGCGAAATGTAGGCTCTTTTTTCAGTTTTTCTTCTATAATTATGAAGCCGTTTATTTTGGGTAACAAAACTAACAATAAGATTTAGAGAACATTAAATCTCAAATGAGCTCGTCAGAGTCCAAAATTGCCGCAATCTCTAATCAAAAATCTTTTCCCTAATTTTGTTTGGTGAGTCCATTTGTGACAAGTTACAGTATGAATTAATCAATTATTTTGAAACCCCTCTCCCTAAATGCTGAAGAGCATCAATAACTGAGCCCAAAACTCAGGACTATGTAAAACTAGTGTTTACGAGTGGTCACAACGTTCCAAAAGTGAAGAAATTATATTGAAAAAACCCTTCACCTTAAGAACTTAGAACAACTTCAAAACATTTACTCTCTGATTTTTGAAAACATCAGCGATCCGTTGATTAATTGGCAAAGATATTCGGGCTCCCTTGGAGCTCAAATCAAAGCATTTGGACTCGAGAAGTGGTGCGCCAATGTTGGGGATTGGTTCACTCATCATGACAGCGCTTAAGGACTGCATAGTTTGGCCTCCAGGTTTGAACTAAATGGATCTAGCACATACACGATAACTTAATAAACCTTAGTCTACCAGTTGCTACCTCTAAAACCATATAAATATATAAACCTCAGCCCCAATGTATGTGAAGCAAATATCCTTCATTTCCACACCCGTCAGGCCTGGCCTGCACAGTCCAGGCCTCATTGGTCTGTACATTTAATCTATTAATTTTATTTGCCTTATGATTCATAGGTTCTTGGATTCTTATAGCTCTTATATATTCAATTTTACTAGCCTAAACTTAGAAATGAACTATGTAGTTCGTCGTCACTGGCATCTGTGCGAGTACTACCAGTGACGACGGTCTCCACCGACAGGTATGACTACAGTATATTTACTGGCGGACCTAACCCCTTAGATTATTTACCTATGTAGTTCCTTTAAACTAGTCCAATAAGAAAAACTATCCCAAAAGGAATAATTCCTTGAAACGAACGATTCTTCCCATCTCTAAAGTATAATAATTTTCACAAACAGATGGTAACTTCAACAATGTTGAATAAAATACACAGCATAATTGAGTCAATAGTTGAATATTAACGTAAATAATTCTACTTCTTCCGTGCACATTTGCGGTCATAAATTACAGATGAAACATTAAGCGGACATTTACACTTGACAGGACAAATTAAAAGCCCACTTCATATGTACCGCACCTTGTTATGTACAATTGATTGGTCCGTTTAATAATAATTACGTTAATTGCCTTGTTTGCTTTGAATTCGCTGTAATGACAACCCATCAGTTCAGTACAAATAGTGAATTACCATTCTGATAAATATTTCATTACTATATGTAGGGTAACTGCCCCAATTATTGACACATCAAGCAATAGTTTCAGGCAATATTACATTGTCTTTCTTATTTATTAACCAATCCACTTGCTTCAAAGGGGTTTATACTCGCCAGGATGTGTAGAATAACTTCAGACTATTATATTAATTAAAAATGAATGATTTCAGAGGATTTTAGCCATAATAAGATGGTGACTTTTTTCACCAGTTATTGACTGGTAAAAACCAGTTATCGACATGGAAATGACCCAATTATTGACAGGTCAAACCCAGTTATCGACAGGTAAATGACCCAGTTATTGACAGGTCAAATCCAGTTATCGATATGGGTATGACCTAGTTATTGACAGGTAAAATCCAGTTTTCGACATGGATATGACCTAGTTATTGACAGGTAAAATCTAGCTTTTGATAGTAAAAGGCACCAGTCATTGACTCAATTTCAATGAAGTTGAAACGATATATTTTTTTTTTATAAATTGTATAAAAGTTATGATGAAATGATGCCATATATAAGTATAGTTACTCTAAAACTACATTAGGAAGCTTGTACTAGTCTGGTAGAGTTCTTATTTTGAGGTTTAACTCCTCCGCCTTCTTGTTGTTAAGATGGTTCATGAAATTCAAAGCACGGGTCCTCGAAGAAACTCATCATTTCCCAAAGTTTAAAGGAGATTTATCTTCAATATTCCCAGCTACTTATGGCGAACTCTCTGTGTTTTAACATAAGTACACTGTGTGTGTTTAACGGCATATCAACATTGGGGCTATTAACGCCAAGCTATCTACAGGTAGCCACCCTTTAATAATGCCAACAGCCCGTGGTCGGTCACTCATTAAGGTACTGGCCACGCCCGAAGCTGCTTAAATTTCAAGATGAACGGAAACCGGTGCATTCAACGTGGCTATGGCCGTTGGTTCTAAAATGTATTAACCACATTTCTGGCTACTCTAATTGTAGGAGATTCTTCTCCTGGAAAAATGTATTCCAGTTATTGACACATACTTTGTACCTATTATTGACACCCCCTGTCAAAAATTGGATCCCATCATTATTTTTGGAAAAGTATAACACCGTTTTGTTGAACATTAAAAATCCAGTTAGTTAGACACCAAAACAAAGATTTCGTCCAAATTTCATGAACCATCTGTCAATAATTGGATTAAGGTGGTTTTTCTCTATCTTATTATTGGCACCCTCAAAATAACGTTATTTATTCGAAATGAGCACTTAAAATGGTTGCATTATATCTAAGAAAGACTATAAACTGTTTCAGAAGCAGTCGCTAAAAAAAAAAAAGTCCGTCACGCAGGAGCTGCATAACTAAGCACTTTCCTTAGAATTTGGGTAGTGTAGACTGCTTTCCAGAACAATTTGCTTAAAATATCCTACATAAATAAAATAAAAACGTGAATAGTTCTCATTTTGTAATGAGTAACTGATCAATTATTAATTTGCATCCAGAGTTATGTTTACACATGGTACCTACTACACTACGTAATAAATACAAAAATCCTCATATTATCGTATTTTGATCTAACGCAGGAACAGGATACAGTCACACTAGTGGTAGAAAGCGCTCCTTGCGGCGGCTTTGTGAACCTACGTCTGCCGGCTTTTCTATTCAAATATATTACAAATTAAACCCCCGCTTTCCGATTGACCGATTCAGCTCATTTTTACAACACTTCTTTCTCATGAGTTACCCACGACGTATACAGCGTTTCGTTACAATACAGCAGAAATTACGACCGGTATGAGTATATTAGGAATTTGGGTCCGGAGTAAACCCCCCCCCTTCTAATGAACCGATTTAGTTTCTTTTTACAACATATATTTACCTGTAGATTACCACTACGAATACCGAGTTTCGTCGAAATATACCAAAAATCACGGCTGGTAGTGGCGAATTGGTATTGTGGGTCCGGAGTAAACCCCCCCTCTTAATGAACCGATTTCGTTTATTTTTACAACACATATTTACCTGTGGATTAGCACTACGAATACCGAGTTTCGTCGAAATATACCAAAAATCACGGCTGGTAGTGGCGAATTGGTATTGTGGGTCCGGAGTAAACCCCCCCCCCCCATATAATGAACCGATTTAGTTCATTTTTATATCTCATTTTTCTCTCTATATTAACACTACGAATACCAAGTTTCGTTGAAATATAACAAATATTACGGCTGACATAGTCAAATAAGTGTTTTGGGTTCGGGGTAAACCCCCCCTTCCGGTGGACCGACTTTGGTGGTTAACGAACTCGTTCAATCGTTTGCTAATTGAATGCTATATACCAAGTTTCGTGACGAAAAAACAAAAACTCTGGCCGCTATCGTGTTAACAGACACATATATATATATATATATATATATATATATATATATATATATATATATGCATATATATATATATATATATATATATATATATATATATATATATATATATAAATTTTAACGGGGGTCATTTTCGGTGTCTACTAGGTAGGAACGATAAAGATTTGAAGAAATTTTTCAAAAATTCCGTCATGAGTCCAACCTCAATAGCTACTTTCCTTCGGAGGAAAGTGCTAACAAGAAATGGAGACTGATAAATACGAAAAATAAGCACTCACCTTCTAAGCAGAAACACTAGCAAATCAAAACATTCTCTGAAGTTCTCTAAAGCTAAAGGGAAAATCTTGACCTCAACTTGTGGTCCTCTTGCCAACTTGTTTTTGGTAGGAAACAAGTATATAAGATTCCGAACCAATTGGTGCTAACTTTAAATTTATAGGTGGCGCCAAACGCTTATTTTTTTAATTGAAAGTACGATTGTCAATAATTGGGTGCATGTCAATAATAGGAGAAGTTACCCTAGCATCATCTTCATTATTGAGTTCTCATTGAACTTTGTGATATAATAAATGGGTTTTCAACGAATTTTAAAATACAATAAATATTTGCTCAGGCATCCCTAGATATATCTCAGTATAAAATATTTTCTTAGCATTCTATTATCCTATTTTCCTAATTTCAGGTTTTTTTAGGCAATTTAGCGCGGTTCCTCCCTCCCTCCATAGGGAGGATGGATGGATTGGGTGTTTAAGGGCAGAAAACGTCTAGGTCCTCACCGCCCTCAAGTGTAGTGTTAGAGAGTCGTGTATATGTCGTGAAAGGGTTTGTAATTTTGTGTGTAGGACAGTGCTTGACAATGAACTGTTATTTTTATAACCAGTACTCCTTTCTTTTTTTTTAACCTATGTCATTGCTTACGACTAACATGTTACTTAGATACTAATAGAACTATTTGCACTAAAACTAATACTAATATACAGTATAGCACTATTAATACAGATAATAGACTCGTATATATATATTTTTTTTATGCATATATATATATATATATATATTTTTTATATGTATATATCTATTTTTCCCCTTTTTTCTGAGTAATGTTATATACATATCCATATATTTTTTTTCCCTTAATACACTAACGAATACAAAATAAATAACTAATACAAACTTAACATAACTAATACAACTATTTGTACTAAAACTAATACTTTACTGGATGCAATGTTAATACTAAAACTATACTAAATAACAAAATTTATAGTAATACCAATTCTAAACTAAACTAGCACACGTATATACACATACACCCACGTTCATACATACATACATACACGCACATGTGTATATACATGTGCACGCATACATACGTATATTTATTTATTATTAAATTATTATTTTATATCATGAGATATAGTTGCGCCTTTTTAAAGAATTCAACAACTAGGTCAGCCGCTTTGCCATCGTCCCGCAGAGCTTCTGTCAAGTTCCTTGGTATTCCCAGCTGTTGGAGCATCAGCCTATAACGAGACCAATAATCCATAGGGAGGAATCCCGCTTATGAGGTCTACTTCAAGACGCAATCCGTCATGAAACATATAATTATAAAATTCATCCTTAACTAATCGAAAATGAAATCCAAGAGTGTTTTTTAGATGGACAAGTTAGAAACCTTTTTAAATTGGCAGAAAATACGAAGCGTTGATCGTCGGGGTTTCGGTCAGTGTTCTTATTCAATAAAACACATTTTATTTGCTAAAATGTATATTTATTGCCGCCAACGTTAACAATATCAAGGCTAGAAACATTAACATAAATATGAGTACCTATATGCTTGAAAATATATATATATATATATATATATATATATAGTACAATAATAGCAGTATAAATAAATATACATGTATATGGTATCCAAGCGAATACAGTACAAGTGTCATAGTAACATACCAGTTGAGAAGATTGAGAACTGTCCCGTTTCAAGAAGAGAACATTTCTGAAGACTGGAAGGATGGGTCAGGGCTAGAACACTGACCGAAACCCCGACGATCAACGCTTCCTACTTCCGAACGGTCGACCATATCTTCTCAATTGGCAGAAAATACGATTTTCCAAGTGAAAGCCCGATGTCGAATTAACGCGGTGCTGATTTGAAGATAATTTTTTGAGCGAGCTTCGATTGTTTTTAATTCTTAAATTTCTTTTTGGTCCTCCTTTAATATATTTTAAAACTAAACCCCATTTTTTTATCTTTATTACAAGAAAGTATGAAAAAAAACCCATTAGGAAAGACATGAACATTTTAGAATGGTACTATTAAACTATAAAGTCGTTTTCTCAAAACTATGTTTTTGAAATCGGGCGATACTCTGGCGTCTCCAATTTTTGCCCGATCAACTTCAAATTTTAACTGGGGCTTTCTCATGACATTTGTTGGATTTATTCGATTCATTGAATTACAACGATGGTATGACCGATTTTAGGCGGATTTTTTAATATAAAATGAATAATTGTTCACCAATTTCGAAAAAAAATTAATATTTCTAAAAAATCCTACGTACTATATAGATTTAACCTTCTTCTTTTAAAATAATTTTAGTTTCTCGTTCTAGATTAAAAATTGCCGCCTGCAGACTATCGCCCTTGAAAAAAGAGGGTTTCGTTTGTCAGACACATCGCCGCCATTATTTTTTTCAAAGAATTCCAAACGTATTTTTTGGATACTTTAACAACCCATATAAAACGTTTGATATAAAGAATTGAAAATTTTTGTTTTATTTGTTATTTATAACTTCAAGAAAATGATTTCGATTTTGATCGCACAAGGTAGTATAGCCCTTAACGCCGGGCTATCTACAGGTTGCCAACCTTTAATATTCACAGAACGTGGCCGGTCACCCATTTAGGGACTGAGGACGCCCGACGTTGCTTAACTTCGAGGATCAACAAGCAATTTATTATTGTAGATGGAGATAGTTAGCCACTGTAGAGATACGAAGACAGGTATAGTTGGGATTCGGCTAGGAGAAAAACGTCAGACTTTCAAAAAGAAATCTGTATTTTGGACGTTTCGACTGCAACAATGGCAGCCTTCTTCAGCACTAGAGAATGCCTAGGGGGGAGGGAGGAAGACCTCCAGGACAACTTGGTTACCTAAGTTGTCCTCAAGGTCTTCCTCCCTCCCCCCTAGGCATTCTCTAGTGCTGAAGAAGGCGTCCATTGTTGCAGTCGAAAGGTCCAAAATACAGATTTCTTTTTGAAAGTCTGACGTTTTTCTCCTAGCCGAATCCCAACTATACCTGTCTTCGTAGCAATTTATTATTTTATTTTAATATTTTTGTAAAATCATAATTATTGCTTCCAATTTGTATACACCACCCTCGGTCTTGGAGGTCTGATTGAATAATGGATTCGGTAGCCTTGGGAGTGTATACATTCCATTAGCTGCTAGTTCTGGCTGTGTTTATGTTGCCTAAGGCAGTATTGGCTGGGTTTAACTCGGGTCCCTATCTTGGGCGCGGCTGGGAGTTGTAACTTAGAATGTCTGCTTGGTTATTTGGTGACTGTGGATTTCTTGATGTTCGATATCAATCGTAGATGGGGTATTTGTTATGAAATGTTTAAGAAGAGTATAAAAGTTTCCAGGAATAGCTTTATATCACTTCTAGGGGCGTTAAAAATTGTCCCTCTTTTAGCTTAGCTTTTAGAAATAAATTTAACCAATCTCTAAAAGTGGTAAGAATTAAGGGTTTATTATTCGTTGCCTCAAAGAATTAAATAATGGTTATTTATACAATGATTGACTCATTTCAAAAATATATGCAAATAGACTGGCTCGAAACAGCTACTTCGCAAATTCCCCGGTAAGACGAAGATTTTAACAAATGCCTAATTAGGGGGGGGGGGGCTGGATTTATGAATTTTGATATACATGGTGATCAATAGAAAGAAATTGTGAATTCGTTGAGCCGCTGCAAATTTCATGATACGGTGCGAAAAAATGTGTTTAATTATTCAAAATTACAAAAATTCCTTTTCAACAGCCAATCCGGTATGGTCTAGTGGCTAGGATACCTGGCTTTCACCCAGGAGGCTCGGGTTCGATTCCCGGTACCGGAATGTACTTTTTTATTTCATACAAGGTATATTTATATTTTTTTCTAAGAAAAGTATGATTTTTAAATATTATTAATGTTTTTTTTTTTTTTTTATATTTTGCCACCGATCTTGGTGAGGATGTAGAAAAATTCTACTGCCTTAAAACGCAATTTTGGTAATAACGGTGAATATCAATTAATTCAAAAATACTCACTAATCCCTCTTATTTCATTATAAAGGAAAATTATTATGATCATGGCAATACCATTTGGAAGGTATACAATTATTATTATTCATTTTAGTTTTTTTCATCATTTGATTATAAAACGAAATCTTTTTCCCTAAACTCTTCTTACTATCAGGTAAAAAATCTTCTTATTTTTCCATATAAACACTGTCAACAAGTATGTTGTGTTCGTGAATGTACTGTGTTCTGTTCCATTGACTCAACAAAAAAAGAGTACCTTTTTGTTGGGTCAATCAATTTCACTAAATTGCTTTGGTTATCTTTTCTTTTTTAAGGAAGGTAAACAAAAAAAAAAAAGTTATTCATTTGTTGCAATATTAATATTTGTTACCTTTTCTTTGGCGAATTGCAGTTTCTTATAATAAAGTGTACATTTAATATAACCGTTGTTTCCCACGTGCAATGTTTAAAAATCAGAAGTTAAAAAAAAAAAAATAAAGTATTTTGGATTCTCAATGAAAAGGTTAGAAGTTGAATCTTTGAATAATTCTGCAAGAAGTAAAGAAAGAAAATAGAGCAAATATTGGCAATATATTCAACGAACAATAAAATTATTGACTCCTAAAGATATACAAATAATTGCCACTGACTAGGCAGTCCGGTATGGTCTAGTGGCTAGGATACCTGGCTTTCACCCAGGAGGCTCGGGTTCGATTCCCGGTACCGGAATAACTTTTTTCACTTCATAAATGGTATAAAAACATATACATATAAAAATACCACTTATCTTACCTTCTTTAAAAATATACAAAAATATGTATATATTTTTTAAAAAAGTAAGATTTATAAATTTTATTAATATTTATTATTTTTTCTCCCAATCTTCGTGAGACCGTAGATAAATTCTGCGTAATCAAACCGCAATTTAAGTAAGAACCTTGAATATAAATTAATTAAAAATACTCTCTAACCACCCCCCCTTTTTGGTAATAAAGGGAAATTATTTTGATCATCTGATCATTCATCATTCATTTCTTCTGTTCTTATTAGTGCGTGTTTGTGGAATTTCATTTATTTTAATAAATTGTACATTTAATATAACCATTGTTTCCAACATGCAATATTTAAAAATAAGTTCCCATCAAATTAAGAATTTATTTTCGGGCCAAAATCAATTTCTAGTCAAGTGGTCAATGACGTCACTTCCGCTACAATTTAATGTCACTCGTTCATGACAAAAATTGATTAATTTTGTTTTAAAATATTTTACTTGAGAATAATTAGGGAATCTATATTATTAGATAGAGCTAAGAAGAAAAACACTTTTCTTTAACAAATAAATTCTTTCTTATGATTATATTTTGAAAACGTATTTAAGAACATCCGCATCTAAAGCGATAAGCTCAAGATATGATTTAAGAACACCATTGATCAGTCCGGTATGGTCTAGTGGCTAGGATACCTGGCTCTCACCCAGGAGGCTCGGGTTCGATTCCCGGTACCGGAAATGATTTTTTTTTCTTACACCAATATTTAAAATATAAATTTATATTTTTAAATTGCGTCTTTCACCAACAAGAAATAATATATGTTACAGATAATTTGTAATCCATTTTTTTTTTTAATTTTGAGGCTTATTTCAATTTAATTTGTTTTGTTATATAATGTAAATAGATGGACACCCCATATAATAAAATAACACACACAATAAAAATTCACAAAATACAATCATTTTTGTCGCTTTAGTAAATTATTCCGTAAGATTTATAAAGATTTTAGAAACTTGGTTCGTGGATACAAACATCGTTTATTTAAAATTTTGAATTTTATAATACAATTGTCCAAAGAAAAAAAAAACATATTCCGGTACCGGGAATCGAACCCGAGCCTCCTGGGTGAAAGCCAGGTATCCTAGCCACTAGACCATACCGGATTGCTCGTAATAATGTGTTACTCCAAAACCTCATAAGCCCCACACTTCACTATTGTGATCCAATTCATTTTAAACGATGGGACAACATTTGGCTTAACTTCATTTATTGGAAGGTACCTTTTTTACACACTCTCTTTTATTTATTTATTGTTCTCTCAACCTAGGTGTTTACGACAGAACAGAACATAATAAATAAAAAAAAGAGATTTGGTAAAAAAGGTACCTTCCAATAAATGAAGTTAAGCCAAAATATGAAGTGTTCTGTCGTAAACACCTACGTTGAGAAAATAATAAATAAAAAAAAGAGAGTGTGTAAAAAAGATACCTTCCAATAAATGAAGTATTTGGCTTAACTTCATTTATTGGAAGGTATCTTTTTTACACACTCTCTTTTTTTTATTTATTATTTTCTCAACCTAGGTGTTTACGACAGAACACTTCATATTTTGGCTTAACTTCATTTATTGGAAGGTACCTTTTTTACACACTCTCTTTTTTTTATTTATTATTTTCTCAACCTAGGTGTTTACGACAGAACACTTCATATTTTGCCATCTTTATTATTGAAGAAGGTATACAGACTTATAGTCCGTCGGCCCGTGTACATTTTATGCAACGATTTTTAAGATTCTTAATTTTTTCACTATTGATTGTACAAGTCTTAACTAGAACAGTGCCACTTGTCAGCTGGCTAGGTAGCGGTGGGTTTGGCTGCGGGGGCGTTGCAAACTTCGGAAAAATATGAAAATTTGAAACGATTTTAAGATTCATGAAATTTTTTGGAGAAACACCTTTCATTATACAATAATCATTGGTACTTGTCAGCTGGCCGGCCAGCGGTGGACTGCTTGACAGCTGGGGTCTAAACTTGGCAAAAATACGAAATTCTGAAACGATTTTAAGATTGCTGAAATTTTGGAGGTTACTAGTATTTGTAGTGAGATTAACGAAAAACATTGTCAGCTGATCCTATCTTGGTGGAAAACTTGTCAGCTGGGGGTGTATAAGCGCTGAGCGTATGGCGCGCGCTCCGCTTTATACCGCCAGTTGACAACTTTTCCACCCACATATAAGCAGCTGACAATTTGTTTTGTCAATCTTATTACGAATACTACCTACTTAGAAAATTTCAGGAATCTTAATATAGTTTTTGACTATTTAATAGCGAAAGCATGCTAATATTGATTACAACTTCTGAATATATTGAATATAATTTACAATAAAAATGTTCATTTACAATTTATAAATGAATAATTTTATTATCAACGTTAAAATATATTATGTATTTGCATTAATGTATTTGTATAAAATACATAGCACATAAAAAATTTTCGCCTGTGAATGCGTGAAAATCAGGCAACGCTTGGCACAGTGTTTCGCCTAGTGTTAAAAATAACTTATTATTATCTAAATAGTTTGGTTTGTTCACGTTCCCATATTCATCCAAATTTTAACTTCTAATAATAACATGAATAAAATGTACACATGTAAATAGTTTTATGGCAAACAATTACCTCCAGTAGTTGAAATGATTGTTCGAGATCAGGAATTCAAGATATTAAAATTATTAATTTTCTTTGCTTTATTAGTGTTTCCAGGGCCGCCACATGGGGGGGACAATCGGTTGCAGTTGTCCCGGGGGGGCCCGGGCCGATCCTCGCTAATTGGAAAAAAGTACCGAAAGTGACCTTTGCAGCACCGATTGACGGCTTTTATTCTCATTTTGCTCAAAACTTAAGATGAAAATAATTTTAAAATGCCCAAAGTCCTATAGCAAAGTACTAGAATTTTCTTTCTGGCTCTGAGAAGTGGGGGCCCGTGAACTGGTCCCGGGCCCGGCTCTGAGATGTGGTGGCCCTGAATGTTTCATCATTTTTTCAATACCAATAATTTGTATTTTCACATGAGAGACAGCAGGATGACCTCACAAACACTACAAATATCGAAAGTAATGATTCTGAAGGTGAAGAGTCAGACTTTCTTTTTATTAAAAAGTTTTATTAGCAAACTATTATTATTATAAATAAATTATATAATAATTTTTACAGTATTTTTTACAAATAAATAATATATTTTTTCATCATACCTTAATACAAATCTATACAAACAATACAATTCTAACGGATCGCTGTCTGTATCTGGAAGATGGGGAAAAATACTATTGGGGACCTTTATCAATGCAATAGTACCCAAAACAATGATTTTTAAAATTTTTGCCTGCTTGTCTGTTTGTCTGTGCGCGCTAATCTCAGAAACGGCTTATCCGATTTAGTTTCAGTATTCACTAATATCTTGTGGTACGTTTCACTTAATATTTAGTGTTTGTTTCATGCGAATCGGTACCTAAATAAAAAAGTTATGCCAATGTAAAGAATCACGTCCAACATCTCATGAACTATCGTTAATACGATACACACCAGATGTTTTTTCGTCACGAATCTTCGTATATAGTATTCCCTTAGCAAATGATTTAACGAGTTCTTTAACCAGCAAAATTGGTTCATCTGGAGGAGGGGTTTATTCTGGAGCCAAAGTCGCTCGGACGAAACTCGATATTCGTTTGTGGAAATATTAATAGAAAAATATGTTGTAAAAATAAAGTAAATCGCTTTATTAGGAGGGGGGTTTATTCTGGACCCGATTTACCAACTTACCACTACTAGCCGTAACCTATCTTCACATATAATAAAATTTTAACGGATCGCTGTTCGTACATGCAAGATACCAGGTCATTCAAAAAGTCCTGTCGTTTTTTTGGGGGAAATTATAAATAAATAAATATTTTCAAATAATCACCTTTATTCATCAAAATATCCACCGTTACATCGGTAACCTTCTCCCAACGAGATGGTAAAGCCCAAATTCCTTCCTTAAAAAACTGTTGATTTTTACTGCAAAAATAAGTGGTCAGTTCGTGAATTAGGTTGTCACGGTCTTGAAAACATTTCTGTCTCAGATTGTTGTCGAGATCTCTGAATAGGTGATAATCAGTGGGTGACAGGTCAGGGGAATATGGTGGGTGAGGCAAAACTTCCCAGCCTATTTCTGTCAATTTTTCAAATTTCTGTCAATTTTTCAAATTTCTGTCAAAAATTGACAGAAATAGGATGGGTAGTTTTGCCTCACCCACCATATTCCCCTGACCTGTCACCCACTGATTATCACCTATTCAGAGATCTCGACAACAATCTGAGACAGAAATGTTTTCAAGACCGTGACAACCTAATTCACGAACTGACCACTTATTTTTGCAGTAAAAATCAACAGTTTTTTAAGGAAGGAATTTGGGCTTTACCATCTCGTTGGGAGAAGGTTACCGACTGTAACGGTGGATATTTTGATGAATAAAGGTGATTATTTGAAAATATTTATTTATTTATAATTTCCCCCAAAAAAAACGACAGGACTTTTTGAATGACCTGGTATATGAGTAAAAATACTATCGGGGCCTTTATCATCGCAATTGTACCCAAAACAATGATTTATAGAATTGTTGTCTGTTTGTCTGTATGTCTGCTGTGTCAGACACTCTATACACACTACATTAAACAATCCTTGAGGGGTCTAGACCTTCGTCACATTTTAGCAATCCTAGCAGCCAGTATGCTTGATCCCCGATGGCTATTCGCCTAATATCGATTGTAAAGTAGGTTGAAAAAAAAATACCTATACGACGATGTTTATAATCTAAAATAAACAAACAAGAACCTTCAAGTTTAACTCCTCTGGATTACGGATGGGATATTGAAGATAATATATAAACGTGTAAATGGTTTGACGGCGAACAATTCCGTCGAGTAGTTGATATGATTGTTCGAGATCAGCAATTCACTGAAGATATTAAAACTATTTATTTTCTATGCTTTATTAATGTTTAATCATTTTAGCGCGGTTCCTCCCTCCCCCATAGGGAGGAACCCCGCTTATAGGGTTGATACAATGAAACAATCCGGAAGTGCCGACTAGAAAATTTCGCGTTTCAGAACCCCTAGAGACCGAAAATAACGGTGGTTCAAATTTGTATATATATATATATATATATGTATATATTTATATATATATATATATATATATATATATATATTTGTCTGTTCGCTCTCTAGATAGAAGACAAATGGTCCGATTTTGATGAAATTTGGTACAAAAATCCTTCGTCCAATTTGAAAGGTCAAGTTCGTTTGAGGCGAAATTCGCGCAAAAAAAATCGTAACACTTACGTTTTTGAGTTCATAAGCTTCTAAGTACTCGTTTTATGTGATTCCTGGGCTAGGAAAACGAATGAAACCATTTTCAAGGCGATAGCTTTAACCGTTTTCGAGAAAATTGGAAACATATTTTTTGAATACCGTTTTTGGTTTGGGTACTTAGAATCATGGGATTCAGTTGAAACATTTTCTGTAGGTTCTACTTTCATCAAAACTAATATGTTGAAATTTTGGTTACGTTTGGAGTTAAGGAAGGGTTAGAATAAAATATTTTATTAACAGACATAAAAAGTTTTAGTAACTTTGTTTACTTTCCTTAATATCTCGAAAAAGGTTGAGAATCTTGGTAAACGGAAGAATACCATTAGAAAGCTTATTAAATGCTCTAAAAAAAAAGGTTCTAATGAAAGTTTTGATTAGGCGATGTCAATCGGAGAAATAAGAGCTTAAAACTTTAAAGTAATTGATTTCGCTCATTCGAACTGTTCTTTTTGTCTGTTTTTTATTCCTTGTTATTTTTTAATTGCTTATTTTTGAATAATGTATTTGAAAATAAAACAGGTTAAGAAAAATAAGAAAAACAATTTAATGTTAGAGATATGGATTTCCAAGATATATTGCCTGGCGTCCTTCCTAGGGAGGGTTCTTTGTCTTTGATTTTGGTACTTAGAATTATGGGATACAGTTGAAACATTTTCTGCATGTTGGAGTTTCATCAACACTAATATGTTCAAATTTTTGTTACGTTTAGAGTAAAGGAAGGGTTAGAATAAAATATTTTATTAACAGAAATAAAAAGTTTTGGTAACTTTGTATACTTTCCTTAATATCTCGAAAAAGGTTGAGTATCTTGGGAAACGGAAGAATACCATTAAAAAGCTTACTAAATGTTCTACAAAAAAGGTTCTGCTGAAAGTTTTGATTAGACGATGTCAATCAGAGAAATAAGTGCTTAAAACATTAAAGTAATTGATTTCCCTTATTCGAACTGTTCTTTTTGTCTGTTTTTATTCCTTGTTATTTTTTAACTGCTTATAGTTGGATAATGTATTTGATAACAAATCAGGTTAAGAAAACTAAGAAAAACAATTTAATCTTAGAGATATGGATTTCCAAGATAATATAGCTTTTCAAATGCCTAGCGGGGTCCTTCCTAGGGGGGGACCCACCCAGGTAAGATCGTAAATATCACCTTTCTTGAGAGTAAAGATGGAACTGTCAACTTTGGTCCTCCTCTACCTCCCGGCACTTTCATTGCTGACGAAGGCTACCACTGACTAGCCAAAACGTCCTAAATATAGATTTTTTAACAAAAATCGTA
The DNA here is from genome assembly GCA_946811695.1 of Gonocerus acuteangulatus. Lineage (NCBI taxonomy): Eukaryota > Metazoa > Arthropoda > Insecta > Hemiptera > Coreidae > Gonocerus > Gonocerus acuteangulatus. The sequence continues at coordinate 93,560,515 of OX328126.1, forward strand.
TTGAGGTTTATTTAGCCGAATCCCAACCATTCCATCTTTACTTATCACCTCGACGGCTAACTATCTAATCTTCATGCTTTCTAGAAATGTGGACCCAAAATAATAACATCTTCTATTTTAATCATTTTAAATGAGTCTAGAGATAAGAACGGAACCGCGCTAAGATGATGCAGTTCCTGCGAGTCGGACTTTTTTATCAATAACAATAATTAGTATTTTCAGCTGAAAGACACCAAGAAGAGAATGACCGCACAATTACTGCGGATGAGGGCATTGATGATTCTGAAGGTGCAGAGTCAGAATCAGAAAACGATTGACTTTCTTTTTATTGCAAAGTGTTATTAGTATACTATTATTATTATTATGATTAATTGTGTAATACTTTTTTATTGCCAATACAGTATTTTATACAAATAAATGACATATTTTTTCATCATACCTTAATGCAAATACATAATATATTTTAACGTTGATAATAAAAATATTCATTTACAATCAATATATTCAGAAGTTGTAATCAATATAAGCATGCTTTCGCTATTAAATAGTCAAATACTATATTAAGATTCCTGAAATTTAGTTAGTAGGTAGTATTCGTAATAAGATTGACAAAACAAATTGTCAGCTGCTTATATGTGGGTGGAAAAGTTGTCAGCTGGCGGTATAAAGCGGAGCGCGCGCCATACGCTCAGCGCTTATAACCCCCCCCCCCCCCCAGCTGACAAGTTTTCCACCAAAATATGATCAGCTGACAATGTTTTTCGTTAATCTCACTACAAATACTAGTAACCACCAAAATTTCAGCAATCTTAAAATCGTTTCAGAATTTCGTATTTTTGCCAGGTTTAGACCCCCAGCTGACCGGCCAGCTGACAAGTGCCAATGATTATTGTATAATGAAAGGTGTTTCTCCAAAATATTTCATGAATCTTAAAATCGTTTCACATTTTCATATATTTCCGAAGTTTGCAACGCCCCCGCAGCCAAACCTACCGCTACCTAGCCAGCTGACAAGTGGCACTGTTCTAGTGCCATTAAGTCTTGTACAATCAATAGTGAAAAAATAAAGAATCTTAAAAATCGTTGCATGAAATGTACACGGGCCGACGGACTATTATACATTATGCATTATAAAGAAATCCATGCCCATCCATGATTAAAATTGAAATTAGGGGAGCTATAAGTAATTGTTATAATTAATACGAAACATGATCAAGGTAAAAACAACAAAAACTAAACTATGTTAAACGTGTTTTCCATGTGAATTAGAATTCTAACAATATTTATAATGATTTCTGAAAATAATTTGTACAAGTCAAGTATCAGGTAATCCCAATAGTGGCTTATATTGTTCTGTCTGTTTGTGTTTATATTAATAATCCCTCTTTTTAAATTTATTAATGTTTATAATTTTTTGTTTATAATAGCATTAAATAAACTTTTATTTATCATGTTTTAGTTGGTGACACGTATTAAATCTGTGCTGATAATACCAAACAGGTGAAGAATAACCCTTCAAAAATTTTTCAAACTTTACATTTATTTCTCCATCACAACGTTTCGGACACACAGGTCCATCCTCAGGCAATCATGTCCTGTTCATTACTATAGTTACACTAAAACAGTCATGCAATAAATAAACATGATTCCTTACAGGAATCATGTTTATTTATTGCATGACTGTTTTAGTGTAACTATAGTAATGAACAGGACATGATTGCCTGAGGATGGACCTTACTTACTTACTTACAGACGGGCACTACAGTCCGTGAAGGACCAAGGCCTCAGCCAACAGCTTATTCCAGGCATCTCTACCTGTTGCAAAACGCCTCCAACGACGGATTCCTATCTCCTTCAAATCCTTCTCCACGTCGTCCAGCCAGCGCAATCGAGGTTTTCCCCGCCTTCTTCTGCCACCCGGCATTCCATAGAGAAGTTTTCTTGGCAATCTTTCCGGGGTCATTCTCTCGACGTGCCCCAATCATTTGAGCCTTTGATGTTTTACAAAATAAATTATGTCTGGGTCTCCATACAACGTTTTAAGCTCCTGATTAGTTTTTATTCTCCAGATGTCGCCACACTTTACCGGGCCATATATCCTTCTGAGTACCTTCCGCTCCCAGACTAGCAGCATCCTTGTACTTTCTTTGATTAGTACCCATGCCTCGCTTCCATATGTGACCACTGGGCGAATAACTGTCTTATAAATGAGGATGGACCTGTGTGTCCGAAACGTTGTGATGGAGAAATAAATGTAAAGTTTGAAAAATTTTTGAAGGGTTATTCTTCACCTGTTTGGTATTATTAATTAATACCCTACATTTAGTAATCGTAATCTGTGCTGATATTTGGTTTGAAATGTATCTCCCAAAACACTACTTACGTGATGTTTTGGTTTAGGAATTCGATAAAGGAGGAAATGCTGCTTAAACTAGACGACAACTATTACTTATAATAAAATAGTATTCCTTCGAAGAATCTGAAATTGTAGTGATCTAATATAAAGTCTAGGTCACATTAACAATTATTAATGATTATAATCAATGTATGGAAACTTGATGGATCATTATTCTTTTAAACGGCGATAATAATGTTATAATAATATGCACCTAGGATGGTGGCTTTTCGTTAGGAAAAAGAAAAAAGTATTCCTTCGAAGAATCTGAAATTGTAGTGATCTAATATAAAGTCTAGGTCACATTAACAATTATTAATGATTATAATCAATGTATGGAAACTTGATGGATCATTATTCTTTTAAACGGCGATAATAATGTTACAATAATATGCACCTAGGATGGTGGCTTTTCGTTAGGAAAAATAAAAAAGAAACTAAAAGTCTGTCACGCAGGAGCTGCATAACTAAGCACTTTCCTCAGAATTTGGGTTGTGTAGACTGGTTTCCAGAACAATTTGCTTAAAATATCCTACATAAATAAAATAAAAACATGAATAGTTCTCTTTTAAATTTGTAAGGAGTAACTGATCAATTATTAATTTGCTTCCAGAGTTATGTTTACACATGGTACCTACTACACTACTTAATATATACAAAAAACTTCATATTTTCGTCTTTTGACGTGACGCAGGAACAGGATACAGTCCCTCTAGTTGGAGATAGCGCTCCTTGCGCGGCCTAGTGGCGAATTGGTATTGTGGGTCCGAAGTAACCCCCCCCCCTTCTAATGAACCGATTTAGTTTATTTTTACATCTCACTTTTCTCTCTATATTACCACTACGAATACCAAGTTTCGTTGAAATATAACAAATATTATGGCTGGCATGGTCAAATTAGTGTTTTGGGTTCGGGGTAAACCCCCCCTTCCGGTGGACCGATTTTGGTGGTTAACGAACTCGTTCAATCGTTTGCTAATTGAATGCTATATACCAAGTTTCGTGCCGAAAAAACAAAAACTCTGGCCGCAATCGTGTAAACAGACACACAAATATATATATATATATATATATATATATATATATATATATATATATATATACATATATATACATAGATGTATATACATTTTAACGGGGGTCATTTTCGGTGTCTCTAGGTAGGATCGATAAACATTTAAAGAAATTTTTCAAAAATTCCGTCATGAGTGCAACCTCAATAGCTACTTTCCTTCGGAGGAAAATGCTAAAAGAGTGGTAAGCTGTAGATAACCCGTCTTAAAGTTCTTAGTTAATAATGCTGGGCGTTTAAATCTAAATAAATAAATACCATGCAGCTAAACCCAATAAACATGGACTCTCTATAAAAATTGAGTTTAATAAATCTGTTTATGAAACATTAAAGTCCCCTAGATGTAACTAAAACATCCCCTCCAGGTTTTCATTTTCCTGACTTGATGTTTCGCATCATTATGCGTTCCTGCCAACGGCCGTAGCCACGTTGAATGCACCGGTTCCCGTAGATCACCGAAGTTAAGCAACGTCGGGCGTGGTCAGTACCTGAATGGGTGACCGACCACGTGTTGTTGGCATTATAATAGGGTGGCGAGCTATAGATAGCCCGGCGCTAATAGCCAAACAGTTGATGCGCCGTTTAAAAAAAAAAAAAAAAAAAAAAAAAAAAAAAAAAAAAAAAAAAAAAAAAAAAAAAAAAAAATTATGCGTTCCTCTTCAGGAGCCAAATAACAACTAAAGAATCCTAATTAAACAAAGTCCTGTGTCGATGGGGTCCAAAAACTAATTGACGTCCAGAAAAAGAATAGTCATTTAAAATACGTTTTTTGGCTTCTGTAGAAGCAGAATAGTTCAGAACATTATTTCTTAATTAAGGTTTATTTATAATTTGTGAAACGTCTAGTAAATAATTAATTTCGAAAGAGTTTTCTCCCTGTTTTTAACTGGTACTAAGAAAATTAGTCACGGGGACAATATACCTAATCCTGAAAGGGTCTTTGAGATGTGTCCGGGTGTGAATGGATTGACCTTTGTTATTGTGTGGGATTCTTTTTTTGGATATTCAGGAATTTAGCGAAATCGTTTATGAAGAAAATATTAAGACCGGAGGACTTTTCGACGAGGGTCTTTGGATTGGAATGGTTGTATTCGTTGCTTGAATTTTTCGCTGATCCCTCAGCAAAAAATTGGCCTGAAAGACCAAATAGGTCTGTTTTTACTCTTCAACATAGTGAATATGCTTTGTGTGCTCACTTTTCATGAGGTCTATGTAGTTGAGGTAGGAGACCATATCTCCTGTTCAGTTCCTGTCCGTTCAGTAGTGTGAGTGGGTTCCATCTGAGTCGGATGACTAATAGGACTGCAAAACATGATGGACTTATTTTTTCTAAAAAATTGGCGTGTTTAGAGTCCATTGGCCTTCCGGCTGGCATAAATATATAGATACAATTTTCATGTAAGATCTTCTTAAGTAATTCTAGGAATCGTTTCTTGTAGACCCATAGTTAAAACATCAAAACTTTCGCCGGCAGTCCTGGATGATAAAATAATTCTACCGAACCTGAAGTTCTGAGAATGTGTCAGCCTCCGGGTGAACGGGAGCATCATATAGACGATAACGGAACGGCCGAAGATCCAACTTGCCACTCGCCTGATTATCCCGTGCTATCCTTTCTCCTACGAGCTGGATCGGGATATTCCTGGAAGGGAGAGGGGGCGGGAGAGAGAGAAAAAAAATCAATTAATCTTTGAATCGCGGGAAGAGTGAGTGACGGCTAATCTCGCGGCTAAACACACATCCCCGCGGGCTCGCTTCACCGGCAGCCGGGCGGCATCATCATATCAACATGGATCCTCCTTGGGGGCATCCTGGTGCATCTTATATGCATGGACTGCATCAGCAGTTGATCGCTTTTCCTAGACGGCGGCTATGGTCGGGATGCGTTTACGGGCATTCACTATTCGTAATGTTTAGCAAGTTCACTTCGAAGACTTACTGGACGTCGGCGTTTAGGAGGATCCAAAATAATGTAGCCATTGAGGTTGCACAAAACAAATGAATTGTCTTCAAATATTCAAGGATCAACTACATACCGAAAAAGTCGTGTGTCCTCTTCATTAACGGACTGTATATAATATGTTAGGGGGAAAATCCTCAAGCCAAACTTCGACAGCCCCAACTCAAAATTCACTTACAAAAAGCATTAATATCCCCCAAGATACTAATGTTGAAAAAAAAAGCCAAGTTCGAGGCCCTTCCTGAAAACAGTTTGCCTTAGAAAGTTATGATATCCAAGTTTTAGACTATTAATAACTTGTCAAGAACCTAATAATACCTTCTCTCTTATTTGTTGGCCAGTTTTTGTTCAATTATGGCCGATGTAATTTACATACGGTTTATAAAACCCCGATCGTTTTAAGTTATAGGAGACTTTTGAATAACCCTCAGACCTATAAGGGTCTCAATTTTGAAATTCCAGAAATTTTATTATAAATCCGATTGATATAGCAGCCATCAGTTAACGAAAACTGGCCAAGTTTGAAATGCACAAAGAAGTGAGACGATATTATTAGGTTCTTGGCGAGGTATTAAGAGCCCAAAACCTTGCCCAATACTATGATATCATAACTTTCATTATATTATTTTTATTATCAGTTGATTTTTACTTTCTCTTTAAATTTCGTCCGCACATTATTATTATAATTTTTTTTTTTTTTGAAGCATTATAGTCAAAATTTATTTTATCAGGTTTTTTGTTATTTTTATCCCTCTATCCGTTCACTAAAGCACCATTCTTAGTGTGGTTAGTATTTGGATTGGTGACCGCCTGTGAAAATCAACTTCCGGTTCCTATTTAATCCGCTGATAATAACCTACATATTAAACTATAAACTAAACAGATAGCATTTTAATTACTAAAATCCTAAATATAGTTGTCGCGTAGAGGAGACATACAGTACACTCCCCTTTGGTCTGGTTGCCATAGGAGCAGACACCACCCCGTCCACGTCTCAGGGGTAGTTCATGCGAGCACTTGATGAATTCTAGTTTCTATCCTTTATTGCATTTTGCACCTCTATTGTCACTGGGGTCTAGGTTTTTGGGGCAATTCTGCTAAAATACTTCGGAATTTGTTCCAGGACATATGTCACTTCAATATTTTAATATATTTCAAATATGTCAGTGCTGAATGAATATGGTTTCAGTCTGTATACCTGTCGTCTTGTGATAAAGATAAATATAGCATTTCCAAGTCTATTTGAACCTTTTCCAAGTCAACTTTAACCTTTTACAAATCAAATGTCACCCTTTCCAAGTCATCAGCAACCCTTTCCAATTGAAATGTAACCCTTTCCAAATCAGTTGAAACCCTTTCCAAAACGAATGTAACGCTTTACAAATCAATTGTCACCCTTTTTATTTCGATTGTAACCGTTTCCATTTCAATTGTCACCCTTCAAATTGTTTGCAAATTTACCGTAATGGGGAATGGGCGAATTGAGGGCCTCAAAACTCAACGGGATAAATCATGAAAATATTTTTATTTTCAAAACTATTATTGGGACACAACATTAAACAAATGAAATGTATAATTTTCGAAAATCAATGATTTTTCAGTCATAATGAAGGGCGTTCAGTCATAAAGAGAAAAAAAAATAATAAAAAAGAAAAATATCGATCTCACTAATGACCTGTCTGTGCGTCGCTAAAAAAAATATATATATATTTATTTTCAATATTTTTTAAATCAATACTTATACTTTATTCTTACGAGTAAGAATTTTAGATCAAAATTATAAAATAATTTTTATTAGCAAAACTTTTATTTAAAAATGTCAAGAGAATTTTTAGGAAAAAATTGAATTGAAAACAATTTTATAGATAGAATTCTGATTTAACTGTTAAAAAAGATTTTTTTTGCAAAATTGTGATAACACTTTCGGTCTCTGAAATTTTCAAGGGTGACAATTGAAATGGAAACGGTAACAATTGAAATAAAAAGGGTGACAATTGAGTTGTAAAGCGTTACATTTGTTTTGAAAATGGTTTCAACTGATTTGGAAAGGGTTACATTTGAATTGGTAAGGGTTGCTGATGACTTGGAAAGGGTGACATTTGACTTGGAAAAGGTTCAAATAGACTTTGAAATGCTATATAACAGCCATTAGCGTAAAAAGAATTCACAAGAACTGAATCATTTCTAGGCAACCTATTCAATTGCCATATAGATTTTATTTATAACCAACTGAGAAAAAAAATATGTTACTGGGAAATAATTACTTCCCTTGGTCCAATTCTGTTGGTTTTAATTGTGCTTTCCTAGTAGTTTATAATTATACGTTTTAGTTTAGAGCGGTTTTCGGGAAGGTCTCGTCTAATGGATCGATTTTTCATAATCTCCCAACATATCTCTATCATAAATTCTGGATGACGAGTTGTGCTGCAAATAGCCAAAATTATGAACGCAAGAAAAACATTAACAAGCTCATTGTGACAGTAATTTTTCAAGGTTTTGATGTTGAGAGACTTGGTGGTCTCAGTCGAGCACATTAATTGGGGTCCAATGCAACTACGAGCTTTCGCATAAAAGAGGGTTCAATGGAAATCAATGGCAGTTGGCATCCAGGGCAATCAAAAGTATGCTATCAAGCCTCACCAAAAGAAAAGTCAATGTACGAAAAATATATTCCCATTCAAAAAAAGAAGTCGATGGAAATTTTTAGAGAAAGAGATACCTTCGTAAGTAGGATATCTGTGTTTCCGGACAAGAGAACGCATTCCAAAGACTACTGCAGATTTTTTCGACATAGTCGAAAATTGGCCCAAGCTTGCTCATCCAAGTTTACGTCTGACATTGAGTTTTGGAATTTGGAAATAAAAGTCCATAAGAAGATGAAGATTTAACGTGTTCTTTCCGTGTAGCACTTCAAACTCGAAGACGATGACTTTTTATCTATACCTAATTTTGGTTGTATTTTTCAACAAAACTCTTCAATATTCTTTTAAGAATCGATAATTTCCAACAACAAGCTTTTATGCTGTGCTTTGACAACCTATTTTAAATGGAATCAAATGAATAAATTGTTTTCATTCCCCTATTTGGCAGATAATGTGCCGATTCATTGGGGATGGAATAATTATATTGTTATAAGTAGAGCCCGGAAGATAGGAATTTATTTTTGGTTAATATAGGCAGGCAAAAAAGCACTTGAAATACTGAAAATAGGCAGTACTGTAATTAAAATAGGCATTTATTAGGAGTGAAGGCAAAGAGGAATCTCACTCATTATTAATGAAAATATGTATTTTAAATACTCATTAATTTCTTTATTATCAATTTATCACAGAATTAGTGTACTTAATCTTACTTTCCCTTCTTACAAGCAACAACAAGATGCTTTTTCAAAGTATCAACACTCATAGACCTTCTAAGAAAAAATGTTTTTCATTATGGAAAAACTTTCTCTGCATTATCTTATCATTTCTAAATCCGGAATACCAGGTAACTACACCATTGTCACAGCAAAAGGGGTGTGAGGAAGGAGACGTACTTCTCTCATCCTCTCTCTTTCCTCCTATTCATTATGCCTGTGCATTCCTTCTACTAAAAAAGGTTCTGTTATTTACAGAGGGTCAATCCACGGGTTGTCAACGGCCATAGCCACGTTGAATACACCGGTTCCCGTAGATCACCGAAGTTAAGCAACGTCGGGCGTGGTCAGTACCTGAATGGGTGACCGACCACGTGCTGTTGGCATTATAAAAGGTTGGCAACCTGTAGATAGCCCGGCGCTAATAGCCAACATAGTTGATGCGCCGTTAAAAACGAAAAAAAATCCACGGGGTGGGAAAATAAGCTTTCGAATTGACATTTGTGACGGCAAAATGTAATTTAATTTGTGAAACCTTTTTTTGTTTTCGACGAACTGAAATTCGGAGTTCGTTATGTGCTTTTTAAATTGTTAAAATTGCATAACGAGCAAAAAAGGCAAAAAAAGGCTTTAAATCTTAAAATAGCCAAAATAGCTAAAAAAGGCAAAATAAAAATCGTCTCTACACTTCCTAAATGCACGGAAACGTATTTATTTCTATCTGATTCTTCAATATATCCATTCAGATAAAAAAGGCATTTTGCCTAACTTCCGGGCTCTAGTTATAAGAATTCGTCCTTAATCTGCCCCCACGGTGGAAATAGTCCGTTAAGATATTTAATAAAACAAAATTTTAAAATAAAAATGAGTTTTTATTTTAGGGAGATGCTTTTTAAGAATTAACCACCAGTGTAACATGAGATTTGTTTTGTATATTTCCTTCCTATTTTTTTTCTTTTGATTAAGTTTACATTTGTTTTGTTAAGATATGATTTGAATGTCAGCTCCACAAAACCTTATGAAGGTTTGATATTAAGCCGAAACTTTGCAAATTAAACTATTTTATAATTTAACTTTTTTAATTATTCGCACTGTCAATTATTTCTTCTGAATTCCCTTACGTTTGTTATGAGGACATTGAATTTCTTACACAGTTCAATTCCTTCTAGGACTACCGTGTGTTCTCCTCATCGAACCCGAAGAGGACTAAATTCTTTTCTCCGATTACCCTAATAATTTATTAGACTACTTTGGGTGGCTAAACGTCAAATAAGGCGTGAAAAAGGAGGACAAGAGAAAGGCCGAAAGTAAGGTGGGAAGTTAAAGAGATATGTGACACTGTGTCCTAAGATTGCTGCTTGCATTCCTAAAGGCCTCGGCTCGCATTCCGACGGTCGTGTTGGGCCCGGTAGGAAGCGAACAATGTCAGCTCTTTGTTTTTTCATGAGATACCCGCTCGGCAGACTTTGTTTACTCAACACAAAACCAAGGCTAAGTCCGCCTCATTAGTATGGACTCTTAATGGGTTTACAAGCTTCTTAACAAGTAACTAATTGTGCATTAATGTGTTTAAGATAAAGAAAATAAAACTATATATTTGAACTTTACTGGAGCTAAAAACATAGGAGGAATGTTTTACTTAAAAGTAATAAGCAACTGAAACAGTTATTACATTTTGTAATTAGTTTCCTTCCAGAGTTTTGTGTATGCGTGGAACTACAATACTTAATAAACATACAAACACTTCACATTTTACATCGTCTATTGATCTTGTTGAATAATTAAAGCGACCCCATGTAAAAAGAGAACGTCTTGCAATAATAAAGCAGGAAAGAGATAGAGCGCCCCTAGTAGTAGAAATCACAAGGAATCAACCGACATAAAGTCAAAACAAAACAGAGGCGCTCCTAGTGGGAGATTTGCCAAGCTACGTTTTAGCGGTTGAATTCTATAGCATAATGTACTCCCCCTTCCGATAGACCGATTTAGTTCGTTTTTACAACTCATCATTATCATTAGATACCCACGATTTAGTTCATTTTTACAACTCATCATTATCATTAGATACCCACGATTTAGTTCATTTTTACAACTCATCATTATCATTAGATACCCACGATTTAGTTCATTTTTACAACTCATCATTATCATTAGATTCCCACGATTTAGTTCATTTTTACAACTCATCATTATCATTATATACCTAGGATTTAGTTCATTTTTACAACTCATCATTATCATTAGATACCCACGATTTAGTTCATTTTTACAACTCATCATTATCATTAGATACCCACGATTTAGTTCATTTTTACAACTCATCATTATCATTAGATACCCACGATTTAGTTCATTTTTACAACTCATCATTATCATTAGATACCCACGATTTAGTTCATTTTTACAACTCATCATTATCATTAGATACCCACGATTTAGTTCATTTTTACAACTCATCATTATCATTAGATACCCACGATTTAGTTCATTTTTACAACTCATCATTATCATTAGATACCCACGATTTAGTTCATTTTTACAACTCATCATTATCATTAGATACCCACGATTTAGTTCATTTTTACAACTCATCATTATCATTAGATACCCACGATTTATACTGCGTTTCATTACAATACTCCAGAAATTACTAGCGGTATGAGCAAATTGGTAATTTGGGTTCGAAGTAAACTCCTCCCTCCAAATGAACCGATTAACTTTATATTTACTACATATTTTGGGTGGGGTCACCGATCTGGACCATTTTTTTCTGGTCATTCTACATCAAAAAATAGTCGACATGTGTCCAAGCGTTCCGTCCAATGCTCCTTAGGAGCCGAGAAATAAAATAAAATAGGTTGAAAGTGCTTTATTTTTTATATCGAGTTCAGAAAAATATATCAACATGATTCTTTCACCAATTCATTTGTTTTATAGAGTAGATTAAAGGAAAAATATAATTGTTCAACAATAATTTATATTTCGTCAATTAAATTAAAAAATATGCTTACGTTTTACTGGGGAAAATCATTATTTTTTGTTTTCAATGATATTCACCACATTAGGGTTTCCTTTTAGCTGTTTTCAAATCTGCTATTATTTTTGGTGTAAAAAAATTTATAATAATTGTTTACTTGAAAACGTAAGCATATTTTGGAATTTAATTGACGAAATATAAATTATTGTTGAACAATTATATTTTTCCTTTAATCTACTCTATAAAAAAAATTAATTGGTGAAAAAATCATGTCGATATCATTTTCTAAAGTCGATATAAAAAATAAAGCACTTTCAACCTATTTTATTTTATTTCTCGGCTCCTGAGGCACATTGGACGGAACGCTCGGACACATGTCGACTATTTTTCGACGTAGAATCACCAGAAAAAAATGTTCCAGATCGGTGACCCCACCGTTGTATACTCACTCTCCTTGTGAGTTTCGTTAACCCATAAAATTAAAAATGCAGCGAGTATGGGCTATAACTAGTTTGGGTCGGAGTAAAGCCACCCTCCAGATGGACTGATTTTGGTGGTTAACAAACTTGTTCGAATGTTTCCTATGGGAATAATATTGTAGTTTACAGAAATAGTAAAAAAATATGATGCCCTGGTGAGCTCCGATAAAAGCGGAGGGCGAAAATAATGGACTTTGGGTATAACCCATGTTAAAGGAAAATCAGCCTTACCTTTAGGGCATTCACCTTCGGAAACACTTTATTGAAGGGTGAGAAGAAAGGAAGAGGTTTAAGGAGAGGATTGAAGGAATTATTAGAAATTCTCATAATTTGTCGAAAGGGCAGCCTGAAGAATAAAAGCTGAAACCGGGCATAAAACGTTCGGAGGAACAACTAGGTATCGCCAAGGGAAGCGGATTGTCATAGACCTTAGGAGAAGCTACTGACACAAGAGATACCGAAAATAACTATGTTGTGAGCATAAGACACATGGGTACAGCGGCAACCTCTCTCGTACAGGTAAGTCACCGGTGGTTCCTAGATAAAATTACTTTGACTCGTATAATGAGTGTCGCAAAAATTAAAATATTTGAAAGCCTCTCACAAAATATTATTTGAAGAGGTTGGTTCAAAACAGTGCCAAGCAACATTTTTAACAAAACTTAACTGTATCTGTTATAGGTTGGATATTATGTGGGACTATAAGTCTATGATGCAAATACTGCTAAAATATGACTACAAGCTCTGTATCCTACTTAATCTTGTTGCCCCTAACCATTTCAACTGCTAGTCCCACATAATATCCAACATGTAACAGTTACAGATAAGTTTCGTTAAAAATGTTGCTTGGCACAATTTTTCCCTGACCCCTTCAATTTTAATAATAATTAGTTTTAACGAAAATAACAAACAACTACAATCTTGCCGAGGGAATGACATTTTTCTCGATCTGTGTGCCCTTTCTCCTCTGTATCCCCAAAATCGGCGGACCAATGGTGTTGAAGCTCCCAGGTATAGTTGGGATACTGTCCGTTAGTAGCGCTGATGGTATTGCTTCTTTTAGCACTTTCCTCCGAAGGAAAGTAGCTATTGAGGTTGCACTCATGACGGAATTTTTGAAAAATTTCTTCAAATCTCCATCGATCCTACCTAGTAGACACCGAAAATGACCCCCGTTAAAATTTATATATATATCTATATAATATATATATATATATATATATATATATATATATATATATATATATATATATATATATATATATATCTGTTAACACGATAGCTGCCAGAGTTTTTTTTGTTTTTTTTTTCACGAAACGTCAATAGCGTCAATTTAGCAAACGATTGAACGAGTTCGTTAACCACCAAAATCGGTCCATCGGGAGGGGGGGTTTACCCCGGACCCAAAACGCTAATTTGACCATGCCAGCCGTAATTTTTGTTAAATTTCAACAAAACTCGGTATTCGTGGTGGTAATCGACAGAGAAAAATGGGTTGTAAAAATACACTAAATCGGGTTATTTGGAGGGGGGGGGGTTTACTCCGGACCTAAAGTACTAATATACTCATACCGGTCGTAATTTTTGCTGTATTGTAACGAAACGCCGTATACGTCGTGGTAATCAACAGAGAAAAATGGGTTGTAAAAATAAACTAAATCGGGTTATTTGGAGGGGGGGGGGGGGTTACTCCGGACCTAAAGTACTAATATACTCATACCGGTCGTAATTATTCCTGTATTGTAACGTTGTATACGTCGTGGGTATCTTATGAGAAGGAAGTGTTGTAAAAATGAAGTAAATCGGTCAATTGGAAAGGAGGGTTTACTTTCAACTCTGTTTCATTAGAATTAGCCGGCCAGACGTAGGTTCCCAAAGCCGCCGCCAGGAGCGCTATCTCCCACAAGGGGACTGTATCCTGTTCCTGCGTCATATTAATAGACGGAAAATGAAGTTTTTGTGTATTTATTAAGTAGTACAGTATTATGTATTAACATAACTCTAGAAGCAAATTATTTTTCAAAATTAATAATTTAACAGTTCTCATAAGAAATGTAAATAAGCAGAACTATTCACGTTTTTATTTTATTTATATAGGTTATTTACAGCAAATTATTGAGTAATGTAGTCTACACTACAAAAATTCTGAGGAAAGTGCTTAGTTATGCAGCTCCTGCGTGACGGACTTTTTTTTCCTTCTATTTTCCTCGCCTTAAGGTTTTATATGTTTGATGTTATTTATACTGGGGCTAGAAAGGAGAAAGGGCACCCAGATCGAGAAAAATGTCATTCCCTCGGCAACCACCGAGGAAGGAACAACAAGTACCTGGCTGAAGAAGATGGAGATGAACCCATCGAAATATTCCAGGAGGAAGTGAGGAGGAGTACCACCGCTAGAGAAGAATGCCGTTCCATACAAAATATATATACGTACATCATATTCGGTGTCTACTTGTTAGGATCGATAAAGATTTGAAGAAATCTTACTAAAATACATGACTAATTCCTTCGGAGGAAAGTGCTAAAAGGCAAGATTATTATAAACAAAGTTTGCCTCTTAATAAGCCCAGTTCCACGAAAAAAAACCCAACTTTTCTCCTATTGGTGATAGGACGGGACGGATCTTACAGTTTTATAAGGAATTTGTGGATTTATCTGACTAAATGGACTTTAAATAATATAATTTCCCGCGTCTCATTTGCCACTACGTTGATTGATTACACAATAATGGTGTTCATGGAATGCTGAATCCCTCGCCGAAGTCCTTCCAACTTGGACGGGGAGAGACTTCCAAATGGGAATGCAATGGATCTACTTGGATGGAGTTAATGGAAGCAACTCCAGTTATTTATCCAACTTGGAAACACTTTCCACTTTATTCATTAGTCATTAATGGCCTTTTCTCGGATTAAATCTAATAAAATTACTCCCCTCACTTCTTATTCAGTTTCTGTTCGAGTTTCCTCGAGAAGTTCTTAATGGACCTTTTAATATGCCTAGTTTCCAATTCACAAAGATAAACCTCGCGCCATCTCTTGGTGTCTGGGGATGCAGCATTCATGTTATCAACTTATGCAAAAAGACGAATAGGTTCGCCCTGTTGGTTCTGTACCCCGAAAGTAAAGAACACCATGTCCATTTTTTTATAATATTGACTTAATAACATGTTCTTAAAGTCGATTTTTCGCTCCATATAATGGTATAGGGTACTTATTCCCATAAATAACGAAGACAAGACAGTGATAAATAAAATCATATCCGTTTTCGTTAGAGGTAGGAGACACCATGTGGAGGACTTGGTTTTGTTTGACTATGATCAATACTTCCTATGACTTATCAATGCCAATTACAAATTGAAACATTTTCCTTAAACTGTTTCTATAAGTAACAAAGAAACAAGTTTGAATAGTACAAAGTTGGAAAATTGGCTCTCCTGAACAATTACAAATGGTGTCCTGTGCTTCCAGGGGTACAGATATTGCCTAATTTTTTACAATAGAAGGTCTATTTAAATAAATAAGACAGTTTGAACGGTAAAAAAATAGTGCTTCCGGTTTTCATGGCATAACAATTTAGTGGTGTATGTTCTTTGAGGAATATGCAGAAGTAGGCAACCCGCAATTTATTTTTATGTTGTGGGAGGGAATATAACCGACACTGAAACGTTTTGGTTGGATTTTTCGTCTTTTCCTTCATACTGCTCCAGTTATTAGAAGACAGGACTGTTTTTTTGTTTGTTTTGTTTTACGGCGCACCGATATCTGGGCCATTAGCGCCGACATCATGGGTGTAGCGAGGAATTTTCTCAACTTACCGTAAGATGAGAAAATTCCTGCCGCCCGACTCAAACCCACCATCTCCCTCATGTGAAGCCACTAGACCAGGGTAGACCCCTGACAAGACTATTATTCTATGTTTTCTTTTGAGAAGAAATGTCCAAAATAAGTGTTGAAAAGTAAAAAATTACTTTCATAAAATACCATAATAAATATACATATCCAGTAACATGGGGTTTATTGGCCTCTGAGGAGGTGGTATGAAGGGCACGAAACATGTAGGGTAATCCAGGAATAGAGTAGTACAAAAGAAAAAGGAGTACTATTTTTGTTTTACTAAGGCTATATATATATATATATATATATATATATATATATATATATATATATATATATATATATATAAATCCCGTAACAGGCCACGAAGTCCCTGAGGAGTATCTCCTCCTCAGGGTATACCTATAGAGGTATCTGATTCAAGACCATACGGCACACTAGGGAGACAGTGTGGTACAATGCTCCGGCCGCCTGATTTTTCTCTCGGCTGCTTCGACTGCTAGAGTCATTAGCACCCAAGGTACCCATTGATAAATTAATTAAAGGCTGGGTTGGCCAAGGGACGGTCAGGGAGGCCGAAATCAACCCATGAACGAAGACACTAGAAGAAAAACGTTTAGTGCTTGCTCGGGATTTGAACTCAGGTCCTCCAACTTATTAGTCCAGTGCTCTACCACTGAGCTAACCTCCCCCATATATATATATATATATATATATATATATATATATATATACAATAAAAAATAACCTTTTTATATTAATCGATTTTGTTTTTCGAATTTATAAAAATATTATAAATATATCTTTATTTTTCAATAATATAATACACAGTATTTTTTATAATTCTTATGCTTTTGAAGATTTGACATGAATGGCCGAAGGGAAAAATGCCCACTGGCCAAAACCTTAGTAGGTAGACTTTCAGGATCAACACTCCTTCACCTCGAACTTCACAACTGTGATTAAGCCGAGGGAAGCAGCGCTGGAGCACAAGTTAACACCAAGCCGGGTGGATCGGTTCTGTTACACAGACGGCTCAAAAACCGAATATGGCACAGGAGCTGGCGTGTGGATTCAGGGGTCCACACATAATGTTGCCCTGCCTCTGGGGAGGTTTGCTACAGTATTCCAAGCCGAAGTCACCGCCATTGGCGCATGCGCAGCCCTTATGAACAGTGGCTCTCCAATAGACAGGCGCTTCACTATATTTTCCGACAGCCAAGCGGCCATAAGAGCTCTATCCACGAATAGGATCAGGTCAAAGGTGGTACAGCAATGCAAGGACAGCTTAAACATACTGGGACGACGCAACAAAGTCGGACTAGAGTGGGTTCCAGGCCACTCTGGTATCCAGGGTAATGAAAGTGCTGACGAGTTGGCCAATATCGGTGCAGCGACAATCCCCCTATCACCAGAACCTCAATGTGGGATTGCACCAGCTGTGGCCAGACTAAGTATTAGAAGGTGGGCGGAAGCTGAGCATAGGAGGAAGCGGTGTAGCAGCTCCACCCAGAGACATGCGAAGCTGTTCCTTTCCTTTGTGGACAAGAAGAGGACGGAGACTCTCCTTCATCTCTGCAGGTCCAAGGTAAGACTAGTAACAGCTCTTCTTACAGGTCACTGTAGAACGCACCGGCACCTTTACTCTATGGGGCTGACCAGGACATCATGGTGCAGACTGTGCCTTGAAGACGACGAGACGCCGCACTATATCATATGCAGATGTCCAGCACTTGTAGTAAAGAGATACCTGCATTGTGGTGCAGACTTCATAGATTACCCTAGAAGGCTACCTGAATTGAACCTTTGGAATCTATTAAGGTTCATCTCGGATACGGCGCTGTTGGTGTAACAGGCTGGCTTGTCGGGTGGCACATATTCGGTTTTTGAGCCGTCTGTGTAACAGAACCGATCCACCCGGCTTGGTGTTAACTTGTGCTCCAGCGCTGCTTCCCTCGGCTTAATCACAGTTGTGAAGTTCGAGGTGAAGGAGTGTTGATCCTGAAAGTCCGATGGCATGCAGAGGATTGGGTCCTGCCAGTTCCTTCGGATAATTGCACAGTGAGCCCCTAGGGTTGGGCAAGGTTTGTGCCCCATAATGGTGAATCTGTACGCTGTATACCTAGCTATCTCCTCGATATATATCTCTACTGGTTTGAGGTCAAGTAGAATCTCCATAGCTCCTGTCGGTGTGGAGCACATTGTTCTCGTAATCATCAGGCATGCCAGCCTTTGTGGGGAGCACACAGTCTTCCTAACACTGTAAGGGCCGCATCGATGTCATTTAAATATAAATCGTTACAAAGAGCTGGAAATAGAAGAGGAGAAGGAACACTGGATATGGAAGCTGTCCCGTAAATATATATGAGCAATTCTTGAATGGTTCTGATATGTGAAGCTGGCTTCGTTATATCTATTCCGTCAGAATATGATTTTCAGTAAGATATTTTAATAATATTTACTAGTAGATGAGTCGTTTCGATCCATGGAGTATGAGGGAGTCAGGAATGTGAGTCGGATCTACAGTCTGATTAATATTACTTGGTATATTCCTGTTCAAAAGTTGGCTTTTTGTTACCTGTTTTGTTCAAGTATTTTTGCCTTAAAAATATAGACAGCCTCTATATGAAATATTTTTCTATGGAATTACATAATAATTTTTTAAACTCCCCCTGGCTTTCTCTAACTTAATTCTTAAAATTCTCCCCAACAATCATAAACCCTCAAGAAGAATGCATTACTTAGTTAATTGTCTAGCGGACACCTCCCCTCGACTCATTAACCATTTCCCCAACCAGGGGGTGGGACACGGGGGGGGGGGTAAATGAGATTATCCGAACACCGAACCCCCCTTTCTTGGCACTAATTCGGATTTATCCCCGAATCATAAAGAGGGTGAGAAAATGGCGATAGGACGGGGAAAATTGAGAGAAAACTGACTAATTATACAGTGTGTTTATTAAAGTACACTCCCAGAGAGAGCATTCTGCACTTAATGTTTTATTAATGGAGGGTAATAAATTTATCGCGGGGCCGTAAATAATATGCACCCTTGCAGTGGGTGGGGACTAGTACTCACGCTTAAACACCCTTTTCCATCATCTTTCAACAAAGCAAGGATCCAGAATAAATAACAATTTATAAGCTAATGTTCTGTATCTACAGTCAGGAACAACAATTTCTGGAGATGCATATTTATTGGGAAAAAAATCGTGATTTTTGTGAAACAAAGAAAATATTGAGGATAATATTTGGGATTTTCTCTTAAGGGGTAATACTAACTTGTCACTTCTTTCCATTTCGTCGTGTGCTAAAATTCTTCCTTAACTAATCAAAAATTACATCGAAGAGTTTTTATGTGAAGAAAAAATTCTTAAATGGACAAAAAGCACGATTTTTCGAGTGCGAACCCGATGCCGAGTGAACGCCAATGCTGGTTTGATGATAATTTTACGAACGAGCTTCCATTGGTCCCTTTTTACTGGTTAAGTTTTTTTTTTTTTATTCCTCCTTCAATATATTTCAAAATTAAAACCTTTTTTTTATATTTATTACAAGGAACTGTGAAAAAAAAATAAATAGGAAAAATATGAACACTTCAGAAAATTAAACTTTAAAGCAAGGTAGGGATTGTCGGGGTTCGGTCACTGCTATTTAATAAAACTACATTTTATCATAAAAATGGTTTTATTGTGCCGACGTTTCGGCTTGAACTTCAAGCCTTCATCAGGGCTGTAAAAAACAAGTAGGACGGATGTAATACTGAAATATACATA
Organism: Gonocerus acuteangulatus; assembly: GCA_946811695.1. NCBI lineage: Eukaryota > Metazoa > Arthropoda > Insecta > Hemiptera > Coreidae > Gonocerus > Gonocerus acuteangulatus. The sequence continues at coordinate 93,580,362 of OX328126.1, forward strand.
CATATATATATATATATATATATATATATATATATATATATATATATGCCTACATACACAAATACACATACATATATATATGGAAAAAGACAAAACATAAAATACTAGAACATAATGGTCTATTTTTTTGTCATGACAAAATTGACAAAGAAGTCATCTCCTCTACCTACTCCAACATCTTCCATTTATTAAAAACTCCATCCTAATCCCCTATACCGCCTGCAATATAGCCCTTTATACCTGCCTCCCTTTCCATTAACACAACATTTTATGACTTTATGACCCCTTACTGTACTTCGCCGCTCTTTCTTTCATCTTCTATATTCTCTGTCCATTGGGTGGTCCAAACCCCCCCCCTCCCTCACCAACTCCTTTCTTCCTATGTTTCCCTGTATTAACTGTCAGAAATGATCCCGCATTTGTGAGGAATAGTTCTCTATCTTCCCATCGGTAAGCCCATATTATTATTCTTATATCTAATCTAATATGTAATCTGTTATTCTTATATCTGTTTTCCTAATAATCCAAACACTTCTAGAGCACATTGTTCTTCTATATATTATGTTCTAGTATTTTATGTTTTGTCTTTTTCCATATATATATATGTATGTATATATGTATGTGTATTTGTGTATGTAGGCATATATATGTATGTATGTATGTATATTTCAGTATTACATCCGTCCTACTTGTTTTTTACAGCCCTGATGAAGGCTTGAAGTTCAAGCCGAAACGTCGACACAATAAAACCATTTTTATGCTAAAATGTAGTTTTATTAAGTAGCAGTGACCGAACCCCGACAATCCCTACCTTGCATCACCTACGGTCAACGATCTCCTCTCAATGAATTAAACTTTAAAGTTCTTTTTCAAATCGGGCAATACTCTGGCGTCTTCAGTTTTTGCCCGATCAACTTCAAATTTTAACAGCAGCTTCCTCATTTTCGATTTTCGACGGATTATTTAATAGAAAATTAATAATTGTTCATCATTTAAAAAAAAAAAAAATATTGTTTCTTACAACTCCTATGTACTTTACTAGATTTTTTCGAAGAATTGAAACACTTTTCTTTTTTCGTTGGATACCTTAATATCCCATATAAAATAAATAATATATTTGTCTGTTCATTTTCTATGGTCTTCACTTTCAATTATGTCAATAAGTTTAAATAACCCATTTATAATATAGCACGTACAAAGCTGATTTAATTGGAAAATAAACATAAAGAATTATCGAAAAAGGCGGAAGGTCAATAACAATACACCAAACACTTTTATTAGACTTCACTACATGTTTCGCACCATTTTGGCGCATCTTCAGGGGAATATGCTTCAAAAAACAACTTCAGCCTCAACTTGAGGAGGAGAACTTTCCACTAGCAGGGCCACGTCTAAGAGGCGCCAAAATGGTGCGAAACATGTAGGGAAGTTAAATAAAAGTGAGAAAGTGTGTGGTGAACTGTTATTGACCTTCCACCTTTTTCGATAATTTTATAATAAAGGGTCAGTTAATGATTGATTAAGAAAATGAACTATTTTATAATAAAGGGTCAGTTAATGATTGATTAAGAAAATTAACTATTTTATAATAAAGGGTCAGTTAATGATTGATTAAGAAAATGAACTATTTTATAATAAAGGGTCAGTTAATGATTGATTAAGAAAATGAACTATTTCATAATAAAGGGTCAGTTAATGATTGATTAAGAAAATGAACTATTTTATAATAAAGGGTCAGTTAATGATTGATTAAGAAAATGAACTATTTTATAATAAAGGGTCAGTTAATGATTGATTAAGAAAATGAACTATTTTATAATAAAGGGTCAGTTAATGATTGATTAAGAAAATGAACTATTTTATAATAAAGGGTCAGTTAATGATTGATTAAGAAAATGAACTATTTTATAATAAAGGGTCAGTTAATGATTGATTAAGAAAATGAACTATTTTATAATAAAGGGTCAGTTAATGATTGATTAAGAAAATGAACTATTTTATAATAAAGGATCAGTTAATGATTGATTAAGAAAATGAACTATTAAACATACTTTAAATAAATAAAATGATGCCACAAAAATCGATAGTAAAACAATAAATAATAGATTTTTTAACCCTTTACTTCAATATAATAATCATTATTTTATGGCCTAGGAGATTTAATGTGAGACCTTTATTTTAAGTACTTCTGCTACTCCGACGTACAACAAAACGTATACACAAAAAACACACACTCTCAAACATACATCTGCACTCCCTTCATCTATATGATCTAAATGATGACTAGAATCAGCTGCCCCCCCCCCACAAGAGTTGGGGCTTAAATCCTGCTGACTTGAAGACAGTAATATTCCATTGAAAGGGTGGACTTTAGGGTCTTAATGACTCTGTCAGCAGTCGTCTGACAGTCAGACGTCCAAAGCATCAGTCATTTGTAGTTCAAGAACGATAACTTTTTAATTTAAAATTAAATGACCCGTTGCTAAAATTGTATAGACTTATCGAATAAGGCGGAATGTTTTATTAGACTTCCCTACATCTTTCGCACCATTTTGGCCACTTTCACACTTTTTATTAGACTTCCGTACATGTTTCGCGCCATTTTGGCCACTTTCACACTTTTTATTAGACATCCCTACATGTTTTGCGCCATTTTGGCCAATTTCACACTTTTTATTAGACTTCCCTACATGTTTCGCACCATTTTGGCCACTTTCACACTTTTTATTAGACTTCCCTATATGTTTCGCGCCATTTTGGCCAAAACATGTAGGGATGTCTAATAAAAAGTGTGAAAGTGTGTGGCGTAGTTATTGAACTTCCGCCTTATTCGATAAGTCGATAACTTTTTATTTTTCTTATTTTCCCCAAAGTTCGTAAGCTGCTTGAACTCCGTCATCTTAGCGTCTTTCCTTATAATGCTTATATCTAGTGACATTTTCCATTGATTTTTCCAGGAACTTATTAGGATTTCGAATGCCCCCCCCCCTTCCACTCACAAAGTATTCGTAATTAAATGCCTGAAAATGATTAGGGATTTTTTTTTTTTTTTAGACCATGGGGAGACCCCAAATAGGGATGTTATAATTTATTTTTTATCAATTAATTTTAATAGTACAAATCAAGTAAAGGAATATCACTTTACAATTCTCATATAACTTTATTATTTCAATCGTTTAGGACCAATCGCCCATCTTCAAGAATGCGTGTCCCATCAATAAATACAGCCAAATTTAATGTGACATAATTAAAATAAAATTATTCCTATAAGAAATATATATAATCAAATTTATAAATTATCATTAGCTCACAGCCTTTCATGTACAAGTTATATGAGAATTTTGAAGGATTATTCCTTAACTTGATTTGTATTATTAATTAATCTATTGAAAAAAGTATTTTAAATTAAAATTGCCAATATAATTGTTGAGTCAAGCAAAAAGGAAAATATCCAAAAAAGGGATAATCTGTAATCCAATTTATAGATTTTCTTAGTCTTAATTTGTAATTAAAAATTTAACATAGGAAACTAACAAAATTATACAGTAGCATTTCATGCTAAAAGATTCAAATCTTGTACTTTTGGCCCCTGCGCAAGGATGACACGCAAAATCGTGAAACGTTCCACATTTTTATAGTGAAACATCACAATCGACAAGGAGCATCATCACCCGTGCAAAGTGATCATTATTACAACCCTCAAATCCGCAGAAGCAACCGAGTCTTTTAATTAAAACATGATAACTAGTCTTAAAGATTAAACCAAAATGATTCATATAAACATTTATCGGAAGACTGGTAGAAGAGCTGTGTGGTTTACTGATAGATGAGCTGTGTGGTTTACTGATAGAAGAGCTATGTGGTTTACTGATAGAAGAGCTGTGTGGTTTAAAGTTATAGAATAGAATAGAATAGAATAATATTTATTGGCTTATAACATGGTATAGCCAAGGAATCTGGCCCATTTGGTGTTAGTAGATGTTAATGGCCGCGACATATATGACTAATAATAATACTCTACATAATAAAATAACAGACATATACATATACATATAAACTACTTAAAAATACACAATATTAAAATATGAATATATACTGTTTATGCATATAAAAAGTCAAGTTGATGATTCTACATATAGCAGAACAATAACAATACACTTCTCTCTTCTAATAGTGAATTCTCACTAAGTAATTATTACAATATTAATAATAGATTCCCTTTTTGAATAAAAATAATAAAGAAGTAATAAAATAAACACTATATACTTATAACTACCTATCATACATAAAATTAATACACTCCTAACTAGAAATATAATGAAAATAAATATTCTAAATTTAATCTTGGGTCTTTGCTGGAATATATCTTAAATTGCACAAACTTTTAATAGAAAGAAGAAGATTGAATTTAATTGATCTAAGCTATTGATAACAAGGATATTCTCTAATGATATGTAATCCCTGTTGTGTGTTATATATTTCCTCAAATATGTTGTTCTAAATGAACTCAACGCAGGGCAGTGCAATAATAAGTGGTTTAAGCTGTGATTTATGATTTGATGACACCATCTACATATTTCTCCTGTTTTTATATGGACCACAATGTTCTTATGGAAAAGTTTTATATTTTCATTACCCGAAATTCTTAGTTGGCTAACAAGTTTTACTTTATATATATTTGTATGGTAAGTTAAATAGTGCTGAGGCTGAGGGCTATTGAAACTACAAATAGTTCTGTAAAGAGGGCTGTAATTCGAGTTGAGGGCCTTGTCAATGTCTAAGGAATAGAGGTGGTTCTTTAGTTTTTCAATAATTATATTTTTCTTAATCAATAAATTTGTTGGCGCTGAAAAATCAAAGAAATTTTCTTCTATATAATTATTTAATGTTATTTTTTTAATTTGGGATACCCAATTAAAGCCAAAATCACTCTTTTTGGAATCTAACTCTATGAGCCTAACAAGACATTTCCGTGGCAATCGGTTTTCAGGCATTGAAAGTATTTTTATACAAAAATTAATTATTTTCTTCAAAACAACTTCCTTCAATGGATTTCTCCCAGATTCCAGACGGACAATATAATTAGGGGTACATTTGGGCCAGGAATACAAATACTTTAGAAATTTAAGCTGGACCGTCTCTATAGCCTCGGTTTAAAGTTATAAAGTAATAAAGTGTTCTTTCTTTCTTAAATAAATAAAAATGATATTTCAATTTATAGTAAAATCTAGGCGCATGGTAGTGCCTAGTAGAACCTAATAATACCCTCTCACTTACATGTAAAATCTTGGCGCTTGGTAGTGCCTAGTAGAACCTAATAATACCATCTCACTTACATGTAAAATCTAGGCGCATGGTAGTGCCTAGTAGAATCTAATAATACCCTCTCACTTACATGTAAAATCTAGGCGCATGGTAGTGCCTAGTAGAACCTAATAATACCCTCTCACTTACATGTAAAATCTAGGCGCATGGTAGTGCCTAGTAGAACCTAATAATACCCTCTCACTTACATCTAAAATCTAGGCGCATGGTAGTGCCTAGTAGAACCTAATAATACCCTCTCACTTACATGTAAAATCTAGGCGCATGGTAGTGCCTAGTAGAACCTAATAATACCCTCTCACTTACATGTAAAATTACAACTTGGCCAGTTTTCGTTAACTTACATCCCGCTTAAACTTACATAGAGTTCATACAAACCCGATCGTTTTAAGGCATCAAAGAGCTTAAAATAATCCTGAATCGTGAAAATTCCAGACTTTTTATAATAAATCGGATCGTTATAGTAGCTATCATCTAACAAAAACTGGCCGGAATTGTAAAAATAAGTGACAGCGTATTATTAGGTTCTTGACAAGGTATTAAGAGCCTAAAACTTGGCCCACAAATTTATTTTTTGGGATGGGCAAGGAACTTGGCCTCTTTTTTTCAACGTTAGTTTTTTTGGGTTGATTTTTTTCAGCAGAACACGATAAGTAAATTCGAAGCACGTTTGTACTATTTTTTTTTAATTTTTTTTTTTTTTTGGAATTACTTATATAATGGCCGGAATTTGTGCTTAGAATTTGATAATGACAGTTTTCTGTGCATTGTGGGATCTAAAATCTCGAGTCTCGTCCATTTTTATTTTTAGTATATGTTAACATAATTCATAAAATATTAACTCTATATCTCTCAAGCTTTTCAGGTCTTACGGTGGATACAAAAATGTATTTTATAAGACGTTTTGTAGAGAAATGTGCTTAGGCCTCGCAGCTCTTATCGGTCGGACATTTCAATGCAGCAAATCATAAACATCCTTCCAAATTCCAAATAATAAATGACCTGCACAGATGTGACTACTAAAACAATGTACTAAGGGCCGCCAGGTGGTATTACCAAAATAATTAAGAGGGCGACAAACTCCTTCGAACAATGGTCGAATTAATCCGAAATAAATTTGTATTATATCGCACCCTCCTCCTACTCGAGAGACCTTAGAAATACACATTATATACCCCGAGTCGGTGGGTGATTTATCAATGGATTACGGGTGTCCAAGCTATTCCTCCGCTCAGAATTTATGGACCTACACAGCTGTTTCCCGGACAGCGGAAACCCTCCCTTCGATATTAGAAATTATAGCACAACTTGGTATAGATATGGAACAGTATTAAACTCAAGATTTCCGCAAGAAAATAAATTTAAACTATTGAAATACTAAAATAATAATCGTGTTTCCATTTATTAATCAAATGGTAAATCTAAATAAAAACAACAAAAAAAATGCTATTCAAACCATACTATTAACAAAGAAAGGCCTTATTTTTAAATTTTTCTTCTTTAGTTTTACTGATGTTTAATTACTGCTTTATAAAGAGATGGTTATAATAAAAAAAAAAAGTTATTCCGGTACCGGGAATCGAACCCGAGCCTCCTGGGTGAAAGCCAGGTATCCTAGCCACTAGACCATACCGGATTATTGGGTATACAGCCCTCTTAGTGCAATATAAATGTTACTTTTAACAATTTTAGTGTAAACAATATTTTGTTGTGCAACATAGATTAGCCAACGGCCATAGCCACCGGTTGAACGCACCGGTTCCCGTAGATCACCGAAGGTAAGGAACGTCGGGCGTGGTCAGTACCTGAATGGGTGACCGACCACGTGTTGTTGGCATTATAAAAGGGTGGTAACCTATAGATAGCCCGGCGCTAATAGCCAAATAGTTGATGCACCGTTAAAAAAAAAAAAAAAAAAAAAAAAAAAAAAAAAAAAAAAAAAAAAAATTATTTATTTTCGGAGCTCCAAACACCAAGGTGATTTGCTCGTTTAATATTAATATAACAGAGAAACAAACAGGTTCAAATACAGTATTCAAAATATACAACAAATAAATACTAACTTAAAAAATAAATATAATGTGCAATTAAACTATATGAATAAAATAAAGATTAAAGTACTAGAGTAAAAATTATGAAGTACTACTTCATAAATAAAAAATAGAATTTTTAATAGTTTATTGCATAATAAAAATCATTCCTTTATGACTTGAAAGGTTTAATGTGAGAGCTTCTTTTTTTATACTGAAGCCACAATGACGCCAACACATACACACACAACACACACACAAACATTTAAACATACATTCACACTCGCTTCAGTCGCACATACGTACAGTAGGTTCAGTCATATTTTGTCATACAGTTTTATTTCAGTGCTGTAGAATGGTACCAATGTGTGGGTTTTTTTTTTAAAAAAAATAGTTCGGACAAGTCATGTGGAATCGTTAAATAGTCTCGAGTTTTGCATTCTGTGTTTAACTGTTAGTTGCCTGTTGCATGTCTGACATATTGGACTGTCTTGTCTGGTCATGAGATGGGAATGTGTTAAAGCAGTGTGTCCAATTCTCAGTCTTGTAATTACTACTTCATCACGTCTTGATAGCTGTGTACAAGGTTTGGAATCTGATATCAGCAAGGAAACGTAAGTGCCTATTTACATTATTGCATATGATTTCAAATTACCTCCTGTGCGCGAATCTAAAAACAGAAGCAGCTAAACGTGTTACACACGTGACTATAAAAATCCGCATTTTCATTCATAACACCCGCTAGTGTCTTCAATTCTCCGGTATGGTCTAGTGGCTAGGATACCTGGCTTTCACCCAGGAGGCTCGGGTTCGATTCCCGGTACCGGAATAAATTTTATTTTGTCATTATTGAACTCTTAGGTTGGCAATGACACACAATATTACAAACAAACATTGAATCAAGTAAAAACTCAATATTAAAGTAAACGCCTTAATATTAAAATTAACTTTCTATGTTGACCTTTACAGAGAATAAGTTGAATCCAGCAATAAAATATTTTTGTAATGGTCAATCTTTTTTTTTTTTTTTTTTTTTTTTTTTTTTTTACAATACATAACTAATTAAATAAAATAAAACTTCAAGCAAAATTAAACATTTACAAACGTTGTATAACAGGTGTTGACGCAGAAAAAATTACATAACTACGTATGAAAATTTAAGTACATGCTTAGAGCATTTAACAAAAATTGAAGTAAAATTACTATTCTTTCATTTTTGCTAAATAAGAGTTCAAAAGACTTTTATCGATGCTTGAAAATCCTAATTTGAACCCCATTATATCCTATAATAAGTGTTAAATACGTACATTTATTCGTTCATTATTTAATAAGTTGGATATGTTGTTTGAGTGTTTGTCAGTAAGGTTTTAGTACTTGGTAGTCAGTTGGCAGCAGAGTTGGGCAAACGTTAGCGCACGCTAAAAGCTGATACCTCTCCGCTAATTTAGCGAAACTGTAGAAAGCCAGCGCTAATAATTAGCAGTTAGCGGCGGCAGTGCGCTAACCGCAAATTATTAGCGCTGGCTTTCTACAGTTTCGCTAAATTAGCGGAGAGGTATCAGCTTTTAGCGCGCGCTAACGTTTGCCCAACTCTGGTTGGCAGTAAGGGATCGTATAATTTTCTTCTTTTTTTTTTTTTTTACGTTTTTATACGTAACATCTTCTCTGTGTATTAACAAACTTTTTATTTTCCCTTCTTTTATTTAGATGTGCTTTGTGTGTGTGTGTGTGTGTTTTTAACGTTAGCGTTTGTGTTATAATTTGTTTAGCATGTCATATTGGCTCCCATCACGGAGAAGTTCTGTCGTAATGTAAGGTAAGTCATAAGTGTGTCATTATGTAGTACACTCTATGGCATCACATTATATATATTGTAGTGTAACTTTTTGTATGTATGCAGTGTTGGGCAAAACTAACGTTAGTAAACTAAACTAACGTTAGTTTTCCCTAACTAAAACTAAACTAATGTTATATTTTTAGTTTTAGTTTAGTTTTAGATTTGTATAATTATTAATCATATGGACTCCGTTTTTAGTAAGGTAATTAGTTTAGTTTAGTAAAAGAGACCTAAATTTGTGATTTTAGTTTAGTTTTAGTTTTTAGTTAACTTATTTAGTTTATCAAAGAACATATGTTTTCAAATTACGAGAAAAAGCCACAATTTCTTATTCTTAAGCAAGTTCTATTAGTTTTAATAATTTACTTAATTATCTAAATAACATATGATTTATATTAATTCATGTTATTTTAGTAAAACTAAACTAAACTAAACTAAACTAAATTTTTAGTTTAGTTTTTAGTCAATTCCCAAAGATTTAGTTTTAGTTTTAGTTTAGTTAAAATCCATTAATTAGTAAAATTTTAGTTTTAGTTTTTTTTTAGGTTGCAATTTTTAGTTTGGTTTTAGTTTATTCCAAAAAGTGAATTTAGTTTTTATTTTAGTTTTAGTTTTTAGTTTTGCCCAACATTGTATGTATGTTGCTTAAAATTTAGGACAGTATTTTATTTTATGCCTGCTTCAGCCAGCAGTCCGGTATGGTCTAGTGGCTAGGATACCTGGCTCTCACCCAGGAGGCTCGGGTTCGATTCCCGGTACCGGAATAATTTTTTTTTTTCATTCAAATTTTTTTTTTATAAAGTAGTACTTAAAAATAAGAAAAACTGAAGAAGAAGCATTAAAAAAATAAGGTTTACAGAATACTCATGGCTTGGATAATTGTAGTCAAGGGATAGTTTCTAATTCAATTATTTATAAGCAAATAACTTAAAAACGAGCCTTACTTTTTGAATATTTTATTTTAACATGAAAACTGTACACAATTTATTATCAGACAAAATTTAATGGTCAAATAAGATTTCGTTAATCAATGTTTCCATTTTTGTCCCGATTTAGTGAATATCTTTGTAGCAATTAAATCTAATATTATATTTACATGTAATTATTATAACTATCTTACTTATAACCGAATTAGCAGTAGAATATGAAATACCGACTTTGTGAAACATTAGTCATACTAAACTTATACAATAGTAATTAGGTGACATATTCTATGGCAGTATTAGTTACATGTTTATTTTTGTAACCGTTACACTTTTTTTTTTTTTTGTTACAACGAAACTTGATATCTAACAGAATCAGATGAAGGTTATAAGAAGTCAAGAAATCGTTGAAGTTGTAAGGAGTGAAGCCTTTCTTTACCTTCATCTAAAGAGAAAATTCTAGCCATAATTCTAGAAATTTCGGAAAAATCTAAAGTTTCGGCGGTACATTCTTCAGATACAAATTAAATATACACAGTTACTAACAAAAATAATACTAATATTTTTCTTACGACAGAAAGAAAATTGTTACATCAAGAAGAAAATCAGTTAATATTAGGTAAACAAGTGATTTTTATGAACAAATTGTTTGTAAAAAAATATTTTATTTAAAACTTAATTGAGTGTAAGTAAAGCAATTATCAGATGCTCAAAATAAAATATTGCAAAGAAACACATAATGATGCGAAATAACAGTATTTAAAAAAAAATAAAACGAATTTATAATAACAGATAAAGTAATTTTTACCAAATTGATACGTATTACTGTATCTAATGATACAAATGAAGGGGTCAGGGAAAAATAGTGCCAAGCAACATTTTTAGCAAAACGTAAGTGTAGCTGCTATGTGTTGGATATTATGTGGGACTAGCAGCTGAAATGGTTAGGGGCAACAAGATTAAGTAGCATACAGAGCACAGTAGTAATATTTAGGTAGCATTCACATCATATACTGATAGTCCAACATAATATCCAACATATAGCAGCTACAGTTAAGTTTTGCTATTTGCTTGGCACTATTTTGCCCCGACCCCTCCAAATCAATTTATTTTCATTAATATTTTTTTTTTAATGCTGCTACTTTTTGTACTTATGTGTTTCTTTTCCATTGTTCTAACGCTGTTGAGTTCCTCTGCCATTTTTTTTTTTTTTTTTTACTTTATGTTAATTACGTTATGTATAATTCGACTGAACAAGTTGTACATAAAAAAAAATCTTTGTCTTTAACATGCGCTAAAAAATTGTATTTCACCTATTGTCATGATGTAGCATTTTTGTCGATGTTGTGATTACTCTCGTTGGAAATATTTATATTTATTTTTCTGTTTAAAAAGTCTGTCAAAGAATCTGCCGAAGCATTCAAAATATACAATTTCATGAAAATCTGACAAATATGAATAGAGTTTTTCCTTAGCATCTCAACCATTCTTTGGCCTCTTATGACCTCAACAATTCTTTGGCTTCTTATGACCTCAACAATTCTTTGACCTCTGATGACATCTACGATTCTATGGCTTCTTATGACCTCAACAATTCTTTGACCTCTGATGACATCTACGTTTCTTTGGCTTCTTATGACCTCAACAATTCTTTGACCTCTGATGACATCTACGATTCTTTGGCTTCTTATGGCCTCAACAATTCTTTGACCTCTGATGACATCTACGATTCTTTGGCTTCTTATGACCTCAACAATTCTTTGACTTCTTATGACCTCAAATAACAAAACGTATATTTTCAAATCCACTTAATCCTGCCAGAGTGGAAGCAATTCTTTTTAATGAATGAATCAGCTTCTGAAGGGACTATTTTTAATAAAAAGAATTCTTGAGCAGCGAATTCCACTAGTGACCCCACAAAGTGACGTCATGAACACGACCTTCATCCCGAAGGGTTTTCCTTCTCAAATTTCCTAAATTAATTCCCGACCCTCGGGTTCCCATGACCCGGTCACGAGATTGATCACGACTCCTGAGTCATACATCCTTCCTGTGACTGTCCTTAGTACAAAGGACACTGCAGCCGTCCCGCACGTGCGGCACCCCTTCAATACCGTGAATAAATCAGCCAATAGTTAAAATAGCCAATAGTCCGTCGGGATTCTAATGGGCTCGGTTAGCGTCACAGGGATAATGAAATACTGCGCGATTCTGCTTGCGACAGGTCGCGCGCAGCTGCTCTTCTTCTTTCCGAATCAAATTCAGGACCGCAATTAATTATTATGATATATACTGAAGGGGTTTGGCTTCGGGGACGTGTTACAGCCTGGTTCCGTTTTGTTGGAGGGTGAGTTAGTTGTCCGCGGTTCTATAATGGCGTGTTTAACACTATAAATCATAAATATAATGTGATTAATTTATCGCTAACATACTCATAATTATCATCTTGACAGTACGAAGCTGGATGCCAACACTCCTTTTACACATTTCAATGAAAAAGGAAATAAATACTGAATTAAAAAGTTCGTCACGCAGGAGCTGCATAACTAAGCACTTTCCTCAGAATTTGGGTAGTGTAGACTGCTTTCCAGAACAATTTGCTTAAAATATCCTACATAAATTAAATAAAAACATGAATAGTTCTCTTTTAAATTTGTAATGAGTAACTGATCAATTATTAATTTGCTTCCAGAGTTATGTTTACACAAGGTACCTATTACACTACGTAATAAATACAAAAAACCACATATTATCGTATTTTGATCTAACGCAGGAACAGGATGCAGTCACTCTAGTGGTAGAAAGCGCTCCTTGCGGCGGCTTTGTGAACCTACATCTGGCGGGCTTTTCTATTTAAATATATTACAAATTAAACCCCCGCTTTCCGATTGACCGATTCAGCTCATTTTTACAACACTTCTTTCTCATGAGTTACACACGACGTATACCGCGTTTCGTTACAATACAGCAGAAATTACGACCGGTATGAGTATATTAGGAATTTCGGTCCGGAGTAAACACCCCCTTCTAATGAACCGATTTAGTTTATGTTTACAACACATATTTACCTGTAGATTACCACTACGAATACCGAGTTTCGTCGAAATATACCAAAAATCACGGCTGGTAGTGGCGAATTGGTATTGTGGGTCCGGAGTAAACCCCCCCCCCCTCCTAATGAACCGATTTAGTTTATTTTTACAACACATATTTACCTGTGGATTACCACTACGAATACCGAGTTTCGTCGAAATATACCAAAAATCTCGGGTGGTAGTGGCGAATTGGTATTGTGGGTCCGGAGTAAACCCTCCCTTCTAATGAACCGATTTAGTTCATTTTTACATCTCACTTTGCTCTATATATTACCACTACGAATGCCAAGTTTCGTTAAAATATAACAAATATTACGGCTGACATAGTCAAATTAGTGTTTTGGGGTAAACCCCCCCTTCCGATGGACCGACTTTGGTGGTTAACGAACTCGTTCAATCGTTTGCTAATTTAATGCTATATACCAAGTTTCGTGACGAAAAAACAAAAACTCTGGCCGCTATCGTGTTAACAGACACACACACACACATATATATATATATATATAGATATATATAAATTTTAACGGTGGTCATTTTTAATAGTAGTCAAATCTACTAGGTAGGATCGATAAAGATTTGAAGAATTTTTTCAAAAATTCCGTCTTGAGTCCAACCTCAATAGCTACTTTCCTTCGGAGGAAAGTGCTAAAAGGATGAAGATTGTTGAGATTTGCCCGGGAAAAATCGGAACGCTAACGTTTTCGAGATCATATGCTTGCAGTTTTATGGATTCCTTAACGTAAGAATGTTGGGGGCGAGGTTAGCTCAGTGGTAGAGCACTGGGCTAATAAGCTGGGGGCGAGGTTAGCTCAGTGGTAGAGCACTGGACTAATAAGCTGGGGGCGAGGTTAGCTCAGTGGTAGAGCGATGGACTAATAAGCTGGGGGCGAGGTTAGCTCAGTGGTAGAGCACTGGACTAATAAGCTGGGGGCGAGGTTAGCTCAGTGGTAGAGCAATGGACTAATAAGCTGGGGGCGAGGTTAGCTCAGTGGTAGAGCAATGGACTAATAAGTTGGGGGCGAGGTTAGCTCAGTGGTAGAGCACTGGACTAATAACCGGGGGGCGAGGTTAGCTCAGTGGTAGAGCAATGGACTAATAAGTTGGAGGACCTTCAAATCCCGAGCAAGCACTAAAGATTTTTTCTTCTAGTGTCTTCGTTCAAGGGTTCAATTATGCCTCCCTTACCGTCCCTAGGCCAACCCAGCCTTTTAATTGATTTAATTATGGGTACCATGGGTGCTAATGACTCTAGCAGTCGAAGCAGCCAAGGGGAAAATCAGGCGGCCGGAGCATAGTACTGACCATACTATCTCCCTAGTGTGCCGTTGGTCATGAATCAGATACCTCTATAGTATCAACCCCTCAGGGCTCTCGTGGCCTGTTACGGGTCTGGTGTTACGGGGTGAATAAATTGTTATTTTTATGAAGGAGTATATTGTGCCATTCGATCCTTCTCGCCAATCCGGTATGGTCTAGTGGCTAGGATACCTGGCTTTCACCCAGGAGGGTCGGGTTCGATTCCCGGTACTGGAATTAATTTTTTTCGTTTTCAAAAATCGGGAATTTAGGCTATTGTAATAACTGTTTAAAAATAAGAACAGATTTGTAATTATCGAGCAAATCATCTGCGTTATGAGAGTCTTGATAGCTGTGTACAAGGTTTGGAATCTGATATCAGCAAGGAAACGTAAGTGCCTATTTACATTATTGCATATGATTTCAAATTACCTCCTGTGCGCGAATCTAAAAACAGAAGCAGCTAAACGTGTTACACACGTGACTATAAAAATCCGCATTTTCATTCATAACACCCGCTAGTGTCTTCAATTCTCCGGTATGGTCTAGTGGCTAGGATACCTGGCTTTCACCCAGGAGGCTCGGGTTCGATTCCCGGTACCGGAATAAATTTTATTTTGTCATTATTGAACTCTTAGGTTGGCAATGACACACAATATTACAAACAAACATTGAATCAAGTAAAAACTCAATATTAAAGTAAACGCCTTAATATTAAAATTAACTTTCTATGTTGACCTTTACAGAGAATAAGTTGAATCCAGCAATAAAATATTTTTGTAATGGTCAATCTTTTTTTTTTTTTTTTTTTTTTTTTTTTTTTTACAATACATAACTAATTAAATAAAATAAAACTTCAAGCAAAATTAAACATTTACAAACGTTGTATAACAGGTGTTGACGCAGAAAAAATTACATAACTACGTATGAAAATTTAAGTACATGCTTAGAGCATTTAACAAAAATTGAAGTAAAATTACTATTCTTTCATTTTTGCTAAATAAGAGTTCAAAAGACTTTTATCGATGCTTGAAAATCCTAATTTGAACCCCATTATATCCTATAATAAGTGTTAAATACGTACATTTATTCGTTCATTATTTAATAAGTTGGATATGTTGTTTGAGTGTTTGTCAGTAAGGTTTTAGTACTTGGTAGTCAGTTGGCAGCAGAGTTGGGCAAACGTTAGCGCACGCTAAAAGCTGATACCTCTCCGCTAATTTAGCGAAACTGTAGAAAGCCAGCGCTAATAATTAGCAGTTAGCGGCGGCAGTGCGCTAACCGCAAATTATTAGCGCTGGCTTTCTACAGTTTCGCTAAATTAGCGGAGAGGTATCAGCTTTTAGCGCGCGCTAACGTTTGCCCAACTCTGGTTGGCAGTAAGGGATCGTATAATTTTCTTCTTTTTTTTTTTTTTTACGTTTTTATACGTAACATCTTCTCTGTGTATTAACAAACTTTTTATTTTCCCTTCTTTTATTTAGATGTGCTTTGTGTGTGTGTGTGTGTGTTTTTAACGTTAGCGTTTGTGTTATAATTTGTTTAGCATGTCATATTGGCTCCCATCACGGAGAAGTTCTGTCGTAATGTAAGGTAAGTCATAAGTGTGTCATTATGTAGTACACTCTATGGCATCACATTATATATATTGTAGTGTAACTTTTTGTATGTATGCAGTGTTGGGCAAAACTAACGTTAGTAAACTAAACTAACGTTAGTTTTCCCTAACTAAAACTAAACTAATGTTATATTTTTAGTTTTAGTTTAGTTTTAGATTTGTATAATTATTAATCATATGGACTCCGTTTTTAGTAAGGTAATTAGTTTAGTTTAGTAAAAGAGACCTAAATTTGTGATTTTAGTTTAGTTTTAGTTTTTAGTTAACTTATTTAGTTTATCAAAGAACATATGTTTTCAAATTACGAGAAAAAGCCACAATTTCTTATTCTTAAGCAAGTTCTATTAGTTTTAATAATTTACTTAATTATCTAAATAACATATGATTTATATTAATTCATGTTATTTTAGTAAAACTAAACTAAACTAAACTAAACTAAATTTTTAGTTTAGTTTTTAGTCAATTCCCAAAGATTTAGTTTTAGTTTTAGTTTAGTTAAAATCCATTAATTAGTAAAATTTTAGTTTTAGTTTTTTTTTAGGTTGCAATTTTTAGTTTGGTTTTAGTTTATTCCAAAAAGTGAATTTAGTTTTTATTTTAGTTTTAGTTTTTAGTTTTGCCCAACATTGTATGTATGTTGCTTAAAATTTAGGACAGTATTTTATTTTATGCCTGCTTCAGCCAGCAGTCCGGTATGGTCTAGTGGCTAGGATACCTGGCTCTCACCCAGGAGGCTCGGGTTCGATTCCCGGTACCGGAATAATTTTTTTTTTTCATTCAAATTTTTTTTTTATAAAGTAGTACTTAAAAATAAGAAAAACTGAAGAAGAAGCATTAAAAAAATAAGGTTTACAGAATACTCATGGCTTGGATAATTGTAGTCAAGGGATAGTTTCTAATTCAATTATTTATAAGCAAATAACTTAAAAACGAGCCTTACTTTTTGAATATTTTATTTTAACATGAAAACTGTACACAATTTATTATCAGACAAAATTTAATGGTCAAATAAGATTTCGTTAATCAATGTTTCCATTTTTGTCCCGATTTAGTGAATATCTTTGTAGCAATTAAATCTAATATTATATTTACATGTAATTATTATAACTATCTTACTTATAACCGAATTAGCAGTAGAATATGAAATACCGACTTTGTGAAACATTAGTCATACTAAACTTATACAATAGTAATTAGGTGACATATTCTATGGCAGTATTAGTTACATGTTTATTTTTGTAACCGTTACACTTTTTTTTTTTTTTGTTACAACGAAACTTGATATCTAACAGAATCAGATGAAGGTTATAAGAAGTCAAGAAATCGTTGAAGTTGTAAGGAGTGAAGCCTTTCTTTACCTTCATCTAAAGAGAAAATTCTAGCCATAATTCTAGAAATTTCGGAAAAATCTAAAGTTTCGGCGGTACATTCTTCAGATACAAATTAAATATACACAGTTACTAACAAAAATAATACTAATATTTTTCTTACGACAGAAAGAAAATTGTTACATCAAGAAGAAAATCAGTTAATATTAGGTAAACAAGTGATTTTTATGAACAAATTGTTTGTAAAAAAATATTTTATTTAAAACTTAATTGAGTGTAAGTAAAGCAATTATCAGATGCTCAAAATAAAATATTGCAAAGAAACACATAATGATGCGAAATAACAGTATTTAAAAAAAAATAAAACGAATTTATAATAACAGATAAAGTAATTTTTACCAAATTGATACGTATTACTGTATCTAATGATACAAATGAAGGGGTCAGGGAAAAATAGTGCCAAGCAACATTTTTAGCAAAACGTAAGTGTAGCTGCTATGTGTTGGATATTATGTGGGACTAGCAGCTGAAATGGTTAGGGGCAACAAGATTAAGTAGCATACAGAGCACAGTAGTAATATTTAGGTAGCATTCACATCATATACTGATAGTCCAACATAATATCCAACATATAGCAGCTACAGTTAAGTTTTGCTATTTGCTTGGCACTATTTTGCCCCGACCCCTCCAAATCAATTTATTTTCATTAATATTTTTTTTTTAATGCTGCTACTTTTTGTACTTATGTGTTTCTTTTCCATTGTTCTAACGCTGTTGAGTTCCTCTGCCATTTTTTTTTTTTTTTTTTACTTTATGTTAATTACGTTATGTATAATTCGACTGAACAAGTTGTACATAAAAAAAAATCTTTGTCTTTAACATGCGCTAAAAAATTGTATTTCACCTATTGTCATGATGTAGCATTTTTGTCGATGTTGTGATTACTCTCGTTGGAAATATTTATATTTATTTTTCTGTTTAAAAAGTCTGTCAAAGAATCTGCCGAAGCATTCAAAATATACAATTTCATGAAAATCTGACAAATATGAATAGAGTTTTTCCTTAGCATCTCAACCATTCTTTGGCCTCTTATGACCTCAACAATTCTTTGGCTTCTTATGACCTCAACAATTCTTTGACCTCTGATGACATCTACGATTCTATGGCTTCTTATGACCTCAACAATTCTTTGACCTCTGATGACATCTACGTTTCTTTGGCTTCTTATGACCTCAACAATTCTTTGACCTCTGATGACATCTACGATTCTTTGGCTTCTTATGGCCTCAACAATTCTTTGACCTCTGATGACATCTACGATTCTTTGGCTTCTTATGACCTCAACAATTCTTTGACTTCTTATGACCTCAAATAACAAAACGTATATTTTCAAATCCACTTAATCCTGCCAGAGTGGAAGCAATTCTTTTTAATGAATGAATCAGCTTCTGAAGGGACTATTTTTAATAAAAAGAATTCTTGAGCAGCGAATTCCACTAGTGACCCCACAAAGTGACGTCATGAACACGACCTTCATCCCGAAGGGTTTTCCTTCTCAAATTTCCTAAATTAATTCCCGACCCTCGGGTTCCCATGACCCGGTCACGAGATTGATCACGACTCCTGAGTCATACATCCTTCCTGTGACTGTCCTTAGTACAAAGGACACTGCAGCCGTCCCGCACGTGCGGCACCCCTTCAATACCGTGAATAAATCAGCCAATAGTTAAAATAGCCAATAGTCCGTCGGGATTCTAATGGGCTCGGTTAGCGTCACAGGGATAATGAAATACTGCGCGATTCTGCTTGCGACAGGTCGCGCGCAGCTGCTCTTCTTCTTTCCGAATCAAATTCAGGACCGCAATTAATTATTATGATATATACTGAAGGGGTTTGGCTTCGGGGACGTGTTACAGCCTGGTTCCGTTTTGTTGGAGGGTGAGTTAGTTGTCCGCGGTTCTATAATGGCGTGTTTATCACTATAAATCATAAATATAATGTGATTAATTTATCGCTAACATACTCATAATTATCATCTTGACAGTACGAAGCTGGATGCCAACACTCCTTTTACACATTTCAATGAAAAAGGAAATAAATACTGAATTAAAAAGTTCGTCACGCAGGAGCTGCATAACTAAGCACTTTCCTCAGAATTTGGGTAGTGTAGACTGCTTTCCAGAACAATTTGCTTAAAATATCCTACATAAATAAAATAAAAACATGAATAGTTCTCTTTTAAATTTGTAATGAGTAACTGATCAATTATTAATTTGCTTCCAGAGTTATGTTTACACAAGGTACCTATTACACTACGTAATAAATACAAAAAACCTCATATTATCGTATTTTGATCTAACGCAGGAACAGGATGCAGTCACTCTAGTGGTAGAAAGCGCTCCTTGCAGCGGCTTTGTGAACCTACGTCTGGCGGGCTTTTCTATTGAAATATATTACAAATTAAACACCCGCTTTCCGATTGACCGATTCAGCTCATTTTTACAACACTTCTTTCTCATGAGTTACACACGACGTATACCGCGTTTCGTTACAATACAGCAGAAATTATGACCGGTATGAGTATATTAGGAATTTCGGTCCGGAGTAAACACCCCCTTCTAATGAACCGATTTAGTTTATGTTTACAACACATATTTACCTGTAGATTACCACTACGAATACCGAGTTTCGTCAAAATATACCAAAAATCACGGCTGGTAGTGGCGAATTGGTATTGTGGGTCCAGAGTAAACCCCCCTCCTAATGAACCGATTTAATTTATTTTTACAACACATATTTACCTGTGGATTACCACTACGAATACCGAGTTTCGTCGAAATATACCAAAAATCTCGGGTAGTAGTGGCGAATTGGTATTGTGGGTCCGGAGTAAACCCCCCCTTCTAATGAACCGATTTAGTTCATTTTTACATCTCACTTTGCTCTATATATTACCACTACGAATGCCAAGTTTCGTTAAAATATAACAAATATTACGGCTGACATAGTCAAATTAGTGTTTTGGGTCGGGGTAAACCCCCCCCCTTCCGATGGACCGACTTTGGTGGTTAACGAACTCGTTCAATCGTTTGCTAATTGAATGCTATATACCAAGTTTCGTGACGAAAAAACAAAAACTCTGGCCGCTATCGTGTTAACAGACACACACACACACACACATATATATAAATTTAGTTTTAACGGTGGTCATTTTTAAAAGTAGTCAAATCTACTAGGTAGGATCGATAAAGATTTGAAGAAATTTTTCAAAAATTCCGTCATGAGTCCAACCTCAATAGCTACTTTCCTTCGGAGGAAAGTGCTAAAAGGATGAAGATTGTTGAGATTCGCCCGAAAAAAATCGGAACGCTAACGTTTTCGAGATCATATGCTTGCAGTTTTATGGATTCCTTAACGTAAGAATGTTGGGGGCGAGGTTAGCTCAGTGGTAGAGCACTGGGCTAATAAGCTGGGGGCGAGGTTAGCTCAGTGGTAGAGCACTGGACTAATAAGCTGGGGGCGAGGTTAGCTCAGTGGTAGAGCACTGGACTAATAAGCTGGGGGCGAGGTTAGCTCAGTGGTAGAGCACTGGACTAATAAGTTGGAGGACCTGAGTTCAAATCCCGAGCAAGCACTAAAGATTTTTTCTTCTAGTGTCTTCGTTCAAGGGTTCAATTATGCCTCCCTTACCGTCCCTAGGCCAACCCAGCCTTTTAATTGATTTAATTATGGGTACCATGGGTGCTAATGACTCTAGCAGTCGAAGCAGCCAAGGGGAAAATCAGGCGCCCGGAGCATAGTACTGACCATACTATCTCCCTAGTGTGCCGTTGGTCATGAATCAGATACCTCTATAGTATCTGCCCCTCAGGGCTCTCGTGGCCTGTTACGGGACTGGTGTTACGGGGTGAATAAATTATTATTTTTATGAAGGAGTATACTGTGCCATTCGATCTTTCTCGCCAATCCGGTATGGTCTAGTGGCTAGGATACCTGGCTTTCACCCAGGAGGCTCGGGTTCGATTCCCGGTACCGGAATTAATTTTTTTCGTTTTCAAAAATCGGGAATTTAGGCTATTGAAATAACTGTTTAAAAATAAGAACAGATTTGTAATTATCGAGCAAATCATCTGCGTTATGAGAGTCTTGATAATAAATAAATACAAAAAAAAATCATTCAAACTAAAAATAAACTCACGTTACATAATTAGTTTCAGTTTTAGTTTAGTTTTAGATTTGTAAAATTATTAAACATAATTTGGAGTATTTTCTTAATAAATAGTTGTTTTTAGTTTTTGCATCAGTTTTTAGGATGATAATTAGTTTAATTTAAGCAAAAGTGACCTAATTTTGTGATTTTAGTTTAGTTTTAGTTTTTAATTCACTAATTAGTTTATTGCATACTTTCATTCAGAACAAGGGCAAAAAAATAGATATGCATGTTTTTTTTTTTCAAATAAAGAGTGTTTATTTATGAACTATAATGGGGAAAAGGCACGTTACAACTTCAGCCTATTTAAAACAAAAAAGTTCTATTAGTTTTAACAATTTACTTAATTGAATCGATCCATGCCAAAAGAACTTCAGTCCAGTTTTTCCCAATATGAGTTCCTATAATATTTTCGTTAGTATGAGTGATGAATTCTTTGTATCTAAAGGCAACTTCACATTTCTATGTTAGAAGGACTTCAGTACAATACATAGTTATCATAGAAACATAGTCATCATTTTATTATTCCATGCAGAAAGGGCTTCAGTCTAGTTTTATCAAAACTACTGATTTTGGACTGAAGCTCTTTTTCCATGGATCGACTCAATTATATAAACTTTAATATATATATATATATATATATATATATATATATATATATATATATATATATATATAATATTAACCTACATATGCCGTTGTTCAGAAAATATATAATAAAAATAACTAGATAAATAACAACATGCAATTAAAACTATATCACGCGTTCAAGCAACAAGAATAAAACAAAAACAAATTACTAAAGCTATATATTTTAACAGGACATAATCATGCTTTAATTTATAACTCCTATGATAAAAATATAAGTTTCATAATATAAATTTTATATATATATATATATATATATATATATATATATTTATATATATACATTTCTATGTTAGAAGGACTTCAGTACAATACATAGTTGCCATAGAAACATAGTCATCATTTTATTATTCCATGCAGAAAGGGCTTCAGTCTAGTTTTATCAAAACTACTGATTTTGGACTGAAGCTCTTTTTGCATGGATCGACTCAATTATCGAAATAACATATGATTTACATTAATTCAAGTTATTTTTGTAAAACTAAACTAAACTAAAATAAAGCATTAATTCAATTTTTAATCAATTCCCAATGATTTAGTTGAATTAATATCTATTAGTTAATTTAATTTTAGTTTTAGTTTTTTTTTAGTTTATTCTAAAAAGAGAATTTAGTTTTAATTTTAGTTTTAGTTTTTAGTATTTCCTGGAAGATCGACTTATCGAAAGTTGGCTGTATTGAAAATCAATAATGTCATGGCGACTATTTAGAATTTGTTTTTAGTCAACCGAAAAAGGATAAACCTTATAAAAATAAATGTATTTGATAAAATCAATTTTTTAACATAAATATGAAAAAAGTGTCCGCTGGCGTTCGCGCATGCGCGGTGGTCATGTACGAAAAATACAACTGTATGTTATACATATTTATATATTGCTTAGGTTTGTTGGGTGGACCTGAAACAAATTTATGTTGCTGAATTTGAGCAGAAGTTTATACTTACCATTGTTTTTTTAATTAATTGATTTAACAAAACATTCTACAGCTACAAAGAACAAGAGGTAAAGTCAACCGTTGATTCATCAGCTAGTTGACCATGAAGGTTGTCAGAGAGGTGAAAATCCTGTAGAGGAACCACGCTCCACTTGAACAGGAAAACTTTTTACCCTCAAAGAGTCAGGAGTTAGGAAGTGTAAGAAAACTCTGTTTTCCACCATCTGCCTCGGCAGGGAAAGCAGATTAACAAAAAAAAAAAAACACGAAAAGAAAAAAAAAACTAAAAAGGAAAAAAGGCGTTCTCCCACCGAAGTTTTCCCTCTTAATTTGTGTTTTTCTGCGCCGGGTGACTGGATTGGGATCCCAGCGGAGAGGAACGTGCTCCGATGGCTGGTTTCGGGCAAAAAAAAAAACCCTCATTAGTAGAGCTGGCAGTTTCTGGATTAGAGCGAATTCTCGGGGGCGTTAGATGTCGCTAAGCTAAGGATAAGGAAACAACCAGTGATTGGGGAAGGTGCTGGGAAAAAACTTCAAGGGCTTTTACTAAAAAGCAAGCAGCAAGTTAGCTTAATGTCAGCCTGAGTAGCTGAATGCGGGAATAAGTATATTTTGGTCAATTACAGGGATTTTTCAATCAATACTCTGGATGGCTTCATAAGAAGTACTATTAAATCAAGGTCGACAATGCCTTTAATAAAAAGTCACATTTCAAATTATCAGGCATGTAATGCGATCATATCAAGTATATTTTGGTCAATCACAGGGATTTTTCAATCGATACTCGAGATGGCTTCATAAGAAGTACTATTAAATCAAGGTCGACGATGCCTTTAATAAAAAGTCACATTTCAAATTATCAGGCATGTAATGCGATCATATCAAGTATATTTTGGTCAATCACAGGGATTTTTCAATCAATACTCAGGATGGCTTCATAAGAAGTACTATTAAATCAAGGTCGACGATGCCTTTAATAAAAAGTCACATTTCAAATTATCAGGCATGTAATGCGATCATATCAAGTATATTTTGGTCAATCACAGGGATTTGTCAATCAATACTCGAGATGGCTTCATAAGAAGTACTATTAAATCAAGGTCGACGATGCCTTTAATAAAAAGTCACATTTCAAATTATCAGGCATGTAATGCGATCATATCGAGTATATTTTGGTCAATCACAGGGATTTTTCAATCAATACTCGAGATGGCTTCATAAGAAGTACTATTAAATCAAGGTCGACAATGCCTTTAATAAAAAGTCACATTTCAAATTATCAGGCATGTTGCGATCATAAGTCATGTATCTACTTTTTATTCAATGAATAAAATCTAATGTTGAAGCTAATTTTTATTATTATTATTATTTTTTACCTTTCCTAATATTTCCAGTTTTAGGCGATTTTTGCAATATTTCCACCCCTTGCGCGACCGAAATACATATGTTAACAGACAATTCCAGTATTTAAATATAAATTTCTTAGTGTCTTGTAATAAACAATGTTAACTATTACATATTAACCATATCAAATCAAAAAATAATAAAAATCGCCAATAAAATGTGATTTTTTTAAACATTTTGTCAAACTTTATAGCATATGCGCTACCGGGAGATACGAACAGATATTATTACACTTGATAATCTCTCAAATTTTCCGCGGTATTACGACAAAAAAAAATTTTGATTTTTTTCGATCCACCCTAATCTGCACTCAGTATCAAAATGTTACACACCCTTGAAATTTCGAAAACTGAATATAATTTTTTTTTTTTAAATTGTGGTTCAATCTTATTTTATAAGTTATTTCAAATGTATATAATAGTAAAAAAATGTAATTTATAGTTTACCTCTGTGCTATATCAAGAGGTAAATAAATAACTGATAATGTATTTATTTTGGCGCGTCAAAATGTTAGACACACTTGTTATTAACAATCCTTTAATTTTCTAATGGTTGATAAGGCATTTTTAGACCTTAACCCTTGAAAAGCATTAAGATTTGACTTTTTCCATTTCTCCTGAGGTCAATTTCAATGACAACAGCTGTGAATTTTCCAGTTAAAGAATAAGAAAAAGGAAGTGGTTGTCTCGAGAAGAGCACCGTTTAGTTTCTTGGCTACACAAGGATGAGATGGGTTTTAGGGAGATTCCAAGTCACATAAAACTAAGTTTATCCAATCTAGCCCAGTTAATTCCGTTTGGAGAGCTGTACGGTATCCATTGCTCAACTCTATCAACGAGGCAGGATTTTGTTTTTTTTTTAACGGCGCATCTACATCTCGGCCATTAGCGCCGGGGCAGGAACAATTGATCTAAGAATCGCATCCCACTCATGCAAAACAGCCTAAGCAATTGCATAAGAAGCCGGTGTTCTCACCAAGCCTAGGAATGTGCATGGGTTACTGGAAAGATCAAAAAACAGTGAGAAAAGAAGTAACGCGAAAGCCTCTTTCATCATAAAATGGCTTTTGTAGAAAGCGTTATGTTGAGGACCGATTAATGGAGGGATAATTATTTTTTATAACGAGAAAACATTTGATTTGGATGGACTTGATGGTTTTCCTTTTCATTTTCGTTATTTAAGAAAAATAGAACTTATATTGTCTCGACGGTAAGTGAGCGGAGGAAATGTTATGGTTTGGTCAAATATTAGGTTCAAGAAGAAAGGCTACTTGGTGTTTCTTTCTAAGAGAATATATTCACATGAGTATTAAAACTTATTAGAAGAACAAAAATCCACTTTCAATGAGATGACAGAAAGTTCATTTGCATTTCAGCAAGACAATGCTCCAATTCATTATGCAGGAATAATTAATGAATGGATCACCTGAAGGAATATAGACAAACTAGAATGGCTGGCTATTTTTCCAGACCTTAATATTATTAAAAATGCCTGGGGAATTCTCACAAGAAGAGTACGTAGGGAGTCGAGACAATATTCCACAATCAATGAGCTAAAAAGTGAAAATCTTTCTGGGACGACAAACCTCAAGAAACATTAAAAAATTATTTTATTCAATTCCAAATTGAATTTGTGAAGTAATAAAAGGTGACGCAAAAGCCACAGAGTTTTAAATTCCTCTTTTATTATTTTTTCTTCCAGTGTCACTATCATTTTGACGCACCTAGGAACCTTTTTTTAAGATTTTTTTTATTTTATATATATTTTGTAAAGGGTTATAATACTAAATAGCATGGCCTGATAATTTTAAGATAAGTTAAAAATAATTGAATTCGTATTTGTTTGTTGATCTATTCAAATGAAAAATCAAAAATAATATTTCACATAGTGTGTCTAACATTTTGACGCTGAGTGTATAGGTTCCTATTTGGGAACTTCTTTAACAAGACTCTGAAAAAACTCGACCCCCTGCAGGATGGACTCCACTCCGCGGTTTAATGTAATTAATTAATCTGTTATTCGATATTTAGATGTAATTAAATGCCCTTATTAAAATAAACATAGTTTGTTTATATTACTTAATAATTAATATGAATATTAATATTAATATGGTATTTCTATATCAGTATTTTAGTTATTAGTAGGAATTAGTTGAAATATTATTTCTAATAATTGAGTTCAGTAGTAAATTGTACATATTGGCTTGGAATATACAATTTATTTACATGCATTATATACTCTTTCATGCTATAAGCATTGCATAAAAAAATAAATATTTGTTTATACTTGATTTGATATATTTATTGATTTTAATACAACAGCATTTATAGCAACGGATGGCCCTTATAATAAAAATAATGTAATTCTTTTCTTTTTTTTTGTTTTGTTTTGTTTTCTTCGACTGCCTGAGCCATTAGCACAAAATTGATGTAATGACAAGAAAATAACTTAGTTCAAATAATGTCTATAAATTAGAAAAAATAAAATAAATAAATGAAAAATAACAAAAAAAGTTTAAAAATAGAAAAACAAAATATGTTTAAAATTTCTGATAAAAAAATCATATGACTACAAAATTAATGATAACCTTATACTTATAATAATCTCCTTCCTCTTAATTTTTTTCAGACGACAGAGTTATATTCTTTTACATATCGTACCTACCATGTCAAACTATCGAATATGCAAATCGGAGCAAACTAGGCAACGAACATATTCCATCCATTGACGAAGTAATA
This sequence comes from Gonocerus acuteangulatus, assembly GCA_946811695.1. Taxonomy (NCBI): domain Eukaryota; kingdom Metazoa; phylum Arthropoda; class Insecta; order Hemiptera; family Coreidae; genus Gonocerus; species Gonocerus acuteangulatus. The sequence goes on from OX328126.1 coordinate 93,607,746, forward strand.
TATTGAAAAAAATTCTGATTAGATACTTTATTTAAGGCATTAAAGGCTATTCTAAAGGGGTTAGAGTTGTGACAATTTGCGACAAGCCGTATCTAACACAATCCAAGAGCAATATCTTAAACCTGAAAAACAAGTTTATGTATTTTCTATAGTTTGACATGGTAGGGACGATATATTTAATAAAAAGTGAATAGCATTTCCCAGTCAAATTCAAACTTTTACCCGTAAAGTTAAATGACTTCCAAATCAAAACTAATATGTTCGATTTCAGATGCAACGTTTTACAATTCGAATTCAACCTTTTAGCACTTTCCTCCGAAGGAAAGTAGCTATTGAGGTTGGACTCATGACGGAATTTTTGAAAAATTTCTTCAAATCTTTATCGATCCTACCTAGTAGACACCGAAAATGACCCCCGTTAAAATTTATATATATATATGTGTGTCTGTTAACACGATAGCGGCCAGAGTTTTTGTTTTTTCGTCACGAAACTTGGTATATAGCATTCAATTAGCAAACGATTGAACGAGTTCGTTAACCACCAAAATCGGTCCACCGGAAGGGGGGGTTTACCCCGAACCCAAAACACTAATTTGACCATTTCAGCCGTAATATTTGTTATATTTCAACGAAACTTGGTATTCGTACTGGTAATATAGAGAGAAAAGTGAGATATAAAAATAAACTAAATCGGTTCATACGGAGGGGGGGGGGGGGTTTACTCCGGACCCACAATACCAATTCGCCACTACCAGCCGTGATTTTAGGTGTATTTCGACGAAACTCGGTATTCATAGTGGTAATCTACAGGTAAATATGTGTTGTAATAATAAACTAAATCGGTGCATTAGGAGGGGGGGGGGGGGGTTTACTCCATACCCACAATACCAATTCGCCACTACCAACCGTGATTTTTGGTATATTTCGACGAAACTCGGTATTCGTAGTGGTAATCTACAGGTAAATATGTGTTGTAAAAATAAAATAAATCGGTTCATTAGGAGGGGGGGTTTACTCCGGACCCAAATTACTAATATACTCATACCGGTCGTAATTTCTGCTGTATTGTAACGAAACGCGGTATACGTCGTGGGTAACTCATGAGAAAGAAGTGTTGTAAAAATGAGCTGAATCGGTCAATCGGAAAGGGGGGTTTACTTTGTAATATACTTCAATAGAAAAGCCAGCCAGACATAGGTTCACAAAGGCGCCGCAAGGAGCGCTAGAGGGACTGTATCCGGTTCCTGCGTTAGATCAAAATACGATAATATGAGGATTTTGTATTTATTACGTAGTGTAGTAGGTACCATGTGTAAACATAACTCTGGAAGCAAATTAATAATTTATCAGTTACTCATTACAAAATTAAAAGAGAACTATTCATGTTTTTATTTTATTTATGTAGGATATTTTAAGCAAATTGTTCTGGAAAGCAGTCTACACTACCCAAATTCTGAGGAAAGTGCTTAGTTATGCAGCTCCTGCGTGACGGACTTTTTCAATCTAAACTCAATGGGGAAATGCTTTTTTTTTTTTATTTTCTTTTTTTTTAACGGCGCATCTGCATCTTGGCCATTAGCGCCGGGCTATCTACAGGTTGCCACCCTTTTCTACTGCCAACAGCACGTGGTCGGTCACCCATTCAGGAACTGACCACGCCCGACGCTGCTTAACTTCGGTGATCTATGGGAACCCGGTGCATTCAACGTGGCTATGGCCGTTGGCGGGAAATGCTTATTTTAAAAAATCTTAGAAGGAGTAATATTTGAATAACCATATAGTCGATACAAATACAATCGAATGTGAAAAGTGTTTTGGTACCTTATAGATGACTGTATATATATTCTATCTTACGATATATTTTAATTACAGTTAATACACAGTCGTTAGTTTGGATTTCTGTAATTTATAATAATATTTCTTTAATTTTCGAGAGTTTGCCACAACGTACAACAGCAATCAGTACAGATTGAAAATGAAAAATGCGTTTTTTTCACATTCCATACTTGGCATTTGTATCGACGATATATGCTTACCAGTCATATTTACATATTACAAAAATATAAATTACTAAACCTCCAAAAATGTCTAATTTGAGAGAAATAATTAATTGAGAGAAACTAAAGTAAAACTTGCTGATATCACAAGTACTCTACATTCAGAGAGAAATCCCATCTCTAGAGCGAGAAAGGGTTGGTGGGTGTTTGGTTTTAGATTAGCCGCACCCGACTGGTAGCTTTATCAAACCTCCATCTTGCCCTCAAGAGCAGCGGCTCCAAGTGGTCTTCGCTGATAACTGATCCCATTGTACAGCCATCCAGACCTTCCCACTACACAAATGAAAATTATCATCTTTAATTTAAGTGAGGCCCCGGTTCTGGGGCGGTTTTCCCCCACAGAATCTGAGGCTTTTGTTGGAGTAAACGAGTTTTAACCCCCTCCCCCCTTTCCTGACGTTTCTTCTAGGCCCTATAACCTACCCCGGTAAAACCCCTCCCAAGCCGACAAAAGGGTGTGAAGCAGAAAGTGCGAGGGACCCCGACATAATAAAGCTAATCTCATTTTTTACTTCCACCAACCCCTTCTACTGGTCGGCCAACTTCTCCTTGGCTTATTTGGCCAGAGATTAGGCCAAGTTTGAAGGTTCGGGGAAAAGTAAACATTGTTCTTTTTTCCCCCCTCAGCGCTCGCCCTCTTTCCCCCCTTCATCGTTAAAATTGTTTGTTCGCCAAAGCTCTAAGGAAGATTAAAACTTCGGCGGAGCGAAACGTGAAAGCTGCCTTGTCCGAAGCATGAACTTCAATTCTTTAAGCATTTAAAAGGCAATAAAGTCCAGAGTCAAATCCATCTGAAAAGGGAAAAATATTCTGGCTAGAAATGAATGATACCCTGTAGGTAACCCGCCAGAAAAAGTGTAATTTCTAAATGGACGTTAAAATTTAAATATATTTTTATCGGATGTACAAATCTATTCTAAATACAGACTCATACAATGCAAATGCTCTCGGTACCCCCCCCCCCCAACATTCATTTGCAGTCAATAATATATCTCAGAATTTTTTATTCCTATGGCTTTTCATTTTGGGAGATTTGTGCAAGTATTTAATAAAATCACTGATCCACTTCAACAATGTGGAAGTGGAACAAGAGGTCTTTCTCCGCATGAAAGTATAAACACATCTTTGTATTTATATGGATAAATGGACATGAAATTTCCTGTGCGACAGAATTTGGCCATCATATCCCCCTCCGTCGCCTTTTTTTCGTTTGGTCGATCTTTGTTCTTGGGTCTGAAGGCTGAAGAGCTTCCGGTTGTAGAGGAAATGGGGCGTACAAGTTCGAAACCTCTACGGGTGCCTATACACGATGAGGACTGCGAAGTCCAAATCTTGAGATATTTCATAAAGTGTAAGGGACATCCTTGAGACCAGAGTTGAACTTTACAGTTCATGCATCTAGAATAATTTAAAAAAAATAGATTAACTGTACAGACCAATGACACCGGGACTGTGCGGGCCAGGCCTGATGTGTGTGGAAAAGAGAATATTTGCTTCACATTCAGTGGGTCTACTATAACTGGACTGTGCAGTCCCTGCCTTGAGATTTATTAACTTATCGTGTGTGTACTAGATCCCTTTAGGCCAAACTGTGCAGTCTCTGCCTTGAGATTTAAACTTAATGTGTACGTTACGAATTTCGTTCATTGAGCGATGATGAAACGCCAATACCGGTTAATACGTCATTTCCTTTTTTTTTTTAACTCGTTAATTGGTAAAAAAAATAAAATTACATTCATATCTAGCGTTTTTAATGAACAGAGATAAAAAACGTTGATTATTACGAAATTTGCGACCTACAGTTAAACTTCAAAAGATTATCTTGCCAGATTGGGATTTAAACTGACTACTGGTATATTTCAAATTAGTTTTTATAGCTTACTAGCTGAATACCCGTGCTTCAACACGGCCGATAAGAATTTTTTATATACTTATCATTCGTTTTCCTACGTTAAGGAATCTTTCGCACAAATTTCGCTTGACCTTTTAAATGAGAAGAAAGATTTTTGTACCAAATTTTATCAAAATCGAACCATTTTTGACGCGATGAGGAACTTCTTAATAATTCAAACCCCCCCTAAAAGTACTTAAACATTTGAATATCAAAAAAAACCTTTCTTAGCGAGTGTTTACACGCTAAACGTATTGACCCTGCAAAATTTTAAATTTTTGTGTCAAGTGGTTCGGGATATTATTACCTCGGATGGGCCATCACCAGGGCGTAAACTCTATGAGGGACAAAATCACATTTTATTTCTAGTAATTCAAGGACTGGCATTATACTGGAAATTAACCTCAATTAAAAAAGTCTGTCACGCAGGAGCTGCATAACGAAGCACTTTCCTCAGAATTTGGGTAGTGTAGACTGCTTTCCAGAACAATTTCCTTAAAATATCCAACATAAATAAAATAAAAACATGAATAGTTCTCTTATAAATTTGTAATGAGTAACTGATCAATTATTAATTTGCTTCCAGAGTTATATTTACACATGGTACCTATTACACTACGTAATAAATACAAAAAACCTCATATTATCGTATTTTGATCTAACGCAGGAACAGGATACAGTCACTCTAGTGGTAGAAAGTGCTCCTTGCGGCGGCTTTGTGAACCTACGTCTGGCGGGCTTTTCTATTGAAATATATTACAAATTAAACCCCAGCTTTCCGATTGACCGATTCAGCTCATTTTTACAACACTTCTTTCTCATGAGTTACCCACGACGTATATCGCGTTTCGTTACAATACAGCAGAAATTACGACCGGTATGAGTATATTAGGAATTTGGGTCCGGAGTAAACCCCCCCCCCCTTCTAATGAACCGATTTAGTTTAATTTTACAACACATATTTACCTGTAGATTACCACTACGAATACCGAGTCTCGTCGAAATATACCAAAAATCACGGCTTGTAGTGGCGAATTGGTATTGTGGGTCCGGAGTAACCCCCCCCCCTCCTAATGAACCGATTTAGTTTATTTTTATATCTCACTTTTCTCTCTATATTACCACTACGAATACCAAGTTTCGTTGAAATATAACAAATATTACGGCTGACATAGTCAAATTAGTGTTTTGGGTTCGGGGTTAACCCCCCCCCCTTCTGGTGGACCGACTTTGGTGGTTAACAAACTCGTTCAATCGTTTGCTAATTGAATGCTATATACCAAGTTTCGTGACGAAAAAACAAAAACTCTGGCCGCTATCGTGTTAACAGACACACACACACACACACACACACACATATATATATATATATATATATATATATATATATATATATATGTATATATATATATATATATGTATATATATATATATATATATATATATATATATGTGTATATATATATATATATATATATATATATATATATATATATAATAAATTTTAACGGGGGTCATTTTCTGTGTCTACTAGGTAGGATCGATAAAGATTTGAAGAAATTCTTCAAAAATTCCGTCATGAGTCCAACCTCAATAGCTACTTTCCTTCGGAGGAAAGTGCTAATAATACTAAGGAATAGATGTACAGTAGATGTACGGTAACAGCTGTTCTGTTATCGTCCTAGCAACGCATGCTGCCTAGGCTTGCCTGCTCTAACCAACTAAAACTTTAAACCCCTCTAAAAATACTTAAAAATTCGAATATCAAAAAATCCTTTCTTAGTGAGTGCCTACGTTATATAGGGAGTGTCCATGCAAAATTTCAAAATTTTCTGTCGAGTGGTTTGGGCTGGGGGATGATAGGTCAGTGAGTGAGTGAGTGAGTGGTATTTGACAAATATATAGTAGATGCAGCATATCTCTTTAGATATGGCTTTTTATCCAGAACTATTTGATCGGAACCCTGCAATATGAATCTGTGTAAAAAGGAATATACATCACAAACCACCTGATGTTTCATATTATTATTTATTTATAAGTGATTCGCATCTACTGCGATTTCACTCCTTAAAGGAAGTACCTGTATGGTCTAATGAACCAGCATTAAGATGGGTATTTAATTCATAATTTTTTTTTTAAATTGAGTTTTGTAAATGCCTGTTATATGCCTGGAAGCCTGACACGAGAATTAGTCAGGAGCTGTGTAATGTGTAAAGGTCATAACTGGTGACGAAACTTGGGTTTATTGTAACTGCGTTAAAACCATAGCGCAATATCCTCGATGGTAGCGGCCGGAAGAGCCCAGATCGAAACAAAACATCAAGTTCGGCGAATTATGAGTAGTACGCACTGTTTTCTGGTGTGCCGAGCGTCGTGGGTTCGATCCCCATTGGGGGTGGTGGATATTCTTTCAAAAAAAGAAAACGTATGACCCCTATCCTAGCGAAAAAAGAGTGGTAACTTATAGATAACCCGTCCTAAAATTCTTTGTTAATAATGGATGGACGTGAAAATTTAAATAATAGGACTTAAATCTTTAAACAGTCTTTAGATGTTATTTATGATAATATGAACAGCCCTAGAAGATGTGGGTTCGAGCCCATCCTGTTCTAGGTTCATTTTTCAACACGTTCCATTATTGATACTTAGGACGGGAGGAACCCTGTGGATAGCCCGGCGTCTAGATGTCGATGTAAAAAAATTGAAAAAGTCGAGTAAGCAGCAATACACCATTCTACTAAAGACTAAAGACTTGCCCTCTGCGACGTTTTCCTGTTCAAAACTCAAAGTACTAATGAAATTGGGAAACGCCAACAATTGAGAAACTAATAACGTGCCACGATTGAGAAACTAATAACGTGCCACGATTGAGAAACTAATAACGCGCCACAATTGAGAAACTAATAACGTGCCACAATTGAGAAACTAATAACGTGCCACGATTGAGAAACTAATAACGTGCCACGATTGAGAAACTAATAACGTGCCACGATTGAGAAACTAATAACGTGCCACGATTGAGAAACTAATAACGCGCCACAATTGAGAAACTAATAACGTGCCACAATTGAGAAACTAATAACGTGCCACGATTGAGAAACTAATAACGTGCCACGATTGAGAAACTAATAACGTGCCACGATTGAGAAACTAATAACGTGCCACGATTGAGAAACTAATGATCGCATCGCTTAAAGGGCAGAAGGTCATACCAAAAGCGCACGTCAGAAGATGTTCAAGGATTTGAAAAAGTGCTGGCTCAAGTGTGTTTTATCTAAGGGGGCTTAACAAAAAATATATTGATGACAAAATTAATATTTTTCCAGACTAATAACACCCCACCTATTGGAACAAGCCAATGAGTGGGGTGTTATGAATATTTTTTCAATTCGTTTAGAGGCATAGAGTAGGTTACATAGTTACAGATAATGTTCTTCACTGACAATAGAAGAGGTCGGGGCAAAATATTGCCAAGCAACATTTTTAACAAGGCTTAAACGTAGCTGCTATATGTTGGATATTATGTAGGACTATCAGTCTATAATGATGATACTATGATATGACTATAAAGTGCTCTATATGCTACTTAATCTTGTTGCCCCTAACCAATTTAACTCATAGCCCCACATAATATCCAACATGCAGCAGCTAGAGTTAAGCTTTGTTAAAAATGTTGCTTGGTACTATTTTGCCCCGTCCCACAGTGTCACGAGCCGTGTTCAAAAATAAGAAAAATGAAGTTTGAAAAAAAACTTTTTGATGGTCAATATTAAAATTAGAACCTTAGAACAGAAATAAAACATAAAAATTAGAACATAAATACAAAGACTAAAAGCTAAGGATTAACTTGAATTGTTGATACTAATGCAAATATTAAAACTGGATCGGTTAGTAAATATTTACTTTGGCTGTTCCAATCTTATTACTTGGACATTTTCCTTCTTCTTTTAACATGTTCAAGTGTCAGTCCTAAGTGAATTGTTGATTGACTAATCTTGGCCAACAGTGACACAATGGAGAAGTTATGGTGTTTTAAATATTCAAGAAATTCTCATACGGTTTTTTCATACTTTAACCATAAATAGTACATTGCTTTACGATTATTTTGATATCTAGTTCACCGGCTTTTGCCTGCTTCTTACAGAGATATTGTGGTTTTTAGATTTCATAACCAATGAAGTCTTTAGGACGCCTGGCGCAGTAATGAACAAAACACTAGATACGATGCTTTATTTGATAGAATCGTCCAAGAATATAATTTATCTGAATGTTAGGATAAAGTTAAGGAGAATATTACAAAATTGATTGAGATTGGTTTGCCTGGATATTCAACAGAATTGGGATCACCGATACAGGTTTTCAGGGAAATTCGAAGCAAAATACGAAGATTGGCTGAGTATAAACATTAAACTTTCCGAAGACGATTTTAAAATATGTTGACGAGATAATAATCAAGCAGGTACTTCACGTGGAAGACCGCAAGAAAGTGGAAGCATCATACTCTACAAGAAAGAGACAAGTTGCGGACATAGTAACGTCGAAACCTCCAGACGAAATAGAGTTTGCCCCTAAGCTTACTTCTCAAAAAGCAAAAGATTTATCATACTTAATTTTAAATAAAAATGGTAGTATCTGCTTACAATAAAGCGATTCTGAGAAGGAATATGTTTTTTTATTAGTAAAATTCCTTTATATAAGTTCGCAAGTTTATACAATAGTAAATTATTTTCCTAAGTCAAAACTTCTATTTTCTCTTATGTTCGAGTTTTTTAATAACAGAAAAAAAAAACCCTAGTCTAGACAAAAATACGATTTTTGATTTCTTATCCCATATACTCGTGTCACTGTGCGTCCCATTCAATTATAGCACTTTATTAAAAAAAATGTATAGTTCTTGTCAAAATATACTCCCATCAACCCAGATTTCATGAGAACCCATGAGCGCGATGAGAAGAACAATTCCCAAAAAGGAAGTAAAAATCTCTGGGAGTGAAAAATACAGCACTACTCTTGCTACATTCTTCAGAGTAACTGATATATATTGGTCTGGAACAGAGAGAAAAGGAAGTAAAAAGAACTTTTTTTTTTTTTAAGCGTATTTTATTTGGATTCTGAATGTGGTTCGTGGCTCCAATGAGATACTTATCTTCATAAACCCATGATAAACTGTTATTTCCGCTTTAAGTACCCAGACTTTCCTAAGAAAAAGTTTGTGATACTTATAACAAAGACTCATTTATTTTTCTGTGTGTATAACACATTTTACTCAGTAAGTATTAAATGTACCAACCTAAATTTATTAATAAATTATTACATATTTCAGGACTTCCGCAAAATAAATAATAAAGTCCGTAAACTTAAAAAATCCGTCACGCAGGATCTGCATAACTAAGAACATTTTTCAGAATTGGATGGGTAGTGTACACTGCATTCCTGAATTATTTGCTTAATACAACTTTTATGTGTATACAATGAAAGCCGAATACAACGTCCATTTTGAGAGCTCCTAGTGGTAGAAGTTACAACCAATGCTGGTTTGGCGGTATTTAAATTCGAACATAATCCAGATTAAATACACGAGTATATATGATGATGTGTACAAAAGGGTGGGCCGAAAAAACTCATTTTTTTATTTCGAAGTTGTAATAGTGCGGGAAAGTTGCGAATTATATAGAGAAATAAAAGGAAACAAAAATTATCAAAATCGGTTGACATCTTCCGTTCGCGCATTGGCTTTGAAATTTTACAAAATATGAAAAATCTTACTTTTTGCGACTATTTTTTTAAATTTTTGAATTTGATGATTTCTTAATATAATAGTTTTTAACGTCTTCGAATAGAGCCTTAAAACATTGTGTATTAATTTGGTTTAGATCAGTTGATATCTTTCAGTCGTGCATAGGGCTCAAAATTTGCCCAAATATTGAAAATATCACATTTTTAAGTTATTTTATATATCTTGAGTATAGTTTTTTGTTTAACGTAATAGTTACAGTGTTTCCATTTCTTAACATAAGAACACTGTATTTTATTATGGTGTAAATAAATTAACTAATTTCGGCGGCAGAATGAGGCTAATGCTACAGAAAAACTGGACCTCAAAAAAGATAGTTAGGCCTATGACATGATGGGCAATAACAGTTATAACGGCTATGGTACACTTCCAATTGCTCTATATTTAAAAAGATTAAATATTTAAGATACAGAATAGTTTTTAACAATAAAGTTACGCTTATAAAATAAAAAAAAACATAGTTATGTATAAATTACTGTTGTGTTAGTTGAACCTGTCTATTAAAACTGTTCTCAGTTATCTGCCTTGCCTTCAGGATTTTTCGAAGGCCAGGGTCTCTTATATGTTTCTTGTCATCTGGAGTCACTGCTAACAGTAAGTATCCAGGATGGGCGATAAAACCATTCTGATCAACTACATGATCGACAACAGTAAGTTTTGGCAACTACCTCATAGATTGTTTTGCTTGGTAAACAAGTTCTGGCAACTACCTCATAGATTGTTTTGCTTGGTAAACAAGTTTTGGCAACTACCTCATAGATTGTTTTGCTTGGTAAACAAGTTTTGGCAACTACCTCATAGATTGTTTTGCTTGGTAAACAAGTTTTGGCAACTACCTCATAGATTGTTTTGCTTGGTAAACAAGTTTTGGCAACTACCTCATAGATTGTTTTGCTTGGTAAACAAGTTCTGGCAACTACCTCATAGATTGTTTTGCTTGGTAAACAAGTTTTGGGCTGTCTGTAAAGTGAGTACTTGTTTTGATAGTAAACTACATTGGTATGTATGATTTCAATATAAACAAAACTACTTCTTGAAGTTCAGGTGAGGGCATTTCTTAAATTACGTACAATCTGAGTGTTCTATTTGCATTTGTCAACCACCTCGATACGATAAACGCCCATTTTTCTACGTCTTTATTAGTTCATATGAAAAAACTCTACGCCTATTAGATTTAAATACTAATTATTTATGATAAACCAAAAACCCGTTCATAGTACCATTGGCTTCAAAATTAAGAACAGTTTCAGAATCCTGAAGGCAGGGCAGATAACTGAGAACAGTTTCAGAATCCTGAAGGCAGGGCAGATAACTGAGAACAGTTACAGAATCCTGAAGGCAGGGCAGATAACTGATAACAGTTTCAGAATTCTGAAGGCAGGGCAGATAACTGAGAACAGTTTCAGAATCCTGAAGGCAGGGCAGATAACTGAGAACAGTTTCAAAATCCTGAAGGCAGGGCAGATAACTGAGAACAGTTTCAGAATCCTGAAGGCAGGGCAGATAACTGAGAACAGTTTCAGAATCCTGAAGGCAGGGCAGATAACTGAGAACAGTTTCAGAATTCTGAAGACAGGGCAGATAACTGAGAACAGTTTCAGAATCCTGAAGGCAGGGCAGATAACTGAGAACAGTTACAGAATCCTGAAGGCAGGGCAGATAACTGAGAACAGTTACAGAATCCTGAAGGCAGGGCAGATAACTGAGAACAGTTTCAGAATCCTGAAGGCAGGGCAGATAACTGAGAACAGTTACAGAATCCTGAAGGCAGGGCAGATAACTGAGAACAGTTTCAGAATTCTGAAGGCAGGGCAGATAACTGAGAACAGTTTCAGAATCCTGAAGGCAGGGCAGATAACTGAGAACAGTTTCAGAATTCTGAAGGCAGGGCAGATAACTGAGAACAGTTTCAGAATCCTGAAGGCAGGGCAGATAACTGAGAACAGTTACAGAATCCTGAAGGCAGGGCAGATAACTGAGAACAGTTACAGAATCCTGAAGGCAGGGCAGATAACTGAGAACAGTTTCAGAATCCTGAAGGCAGGGCAGATAACTGAGAACAGTTTCAGAATCCTGAAGGCAGGGCAGATAACTGAGAACAGTTACAGAATCCTGAAGGCAGGGCAGATAACTGAGAACAGTTACAGAATCCTGAAGGCAGGGCAGATAACTGAGAACAGTTTCAGAATCCTGAAGGCAGGGCAGATAACTGAGAACAGTAATAATGGACAGGTTCAACTAACACAACAGCAATTTATACAGAACTATGTTTTTTTTTTTTCTATTTTATAAACGTGACTTTATTCTGTATTCTGTATCTTAAATATTTAAGCTTTTTAAATATAGAGCAATTGGAAGTGTACCATGCCCATTATAACTGTTATTGCCCATCATGTCATAGGCCTAACTATCTTTTTTGAGGTCCAGTTTTTCTATAGCATAGGTGTCATTTTGCGGCCGAAATTTGTTAATTGATTTACACCATAATAAAACACGGTGTTTTATGTTAAAAATGGAAACACTGTAACTATTACGTTAAAAAAAAAAAGTATACTCAAGATATAAAAAATAACTCTTAAAAATGTGATATTTTCAATATTTGGGCAAATTTTGAGCCCTAGGCACGACTGAAAGATATCAACTGATCTAAACCAAATTAATACACAATGTTTTTAGGCTCTATTCGAAGACGTTAAAAACTATTATATTAAGAAATCATCAAATTCAAAAATTTTAAAAATAGTCGCAAAAAGTAAGATTTTTCATATTTTGTACAATTACAAAGCTAATGCGCGAACGGAAGATGTCAACCGATTTTGATAATTTTTGTTTCCTTTTATTTCTCTATATGATTCGCAACTTTCGAAATAAAAAAATGAGTTTTTTCGGCCCACCCTAGTGTACACGAGTATATGTAATTGTTCTGAGCAAGTCGCTATAATTGCGAAAAGCTCATAAAACAAATATTAAAAAAAAGTAAATTGGGTCCAGAGTAAACCCCCTCTCATAATGAACCGATTTACTTTATTTCCAGAACATATTTTCCTCTTTAGATTATAACAAAAAATACCAAATTTCGTAGCAATAAATTAAGGATTACGACCGGGATGAAAAAATTAGTACTTTGGGCCAGGGTTAACCCCCCCTCCTGGTTGACCGAATTGGGTGCTTTAATCAGGACACATACGGTCAGGCAGGCCTGTCAGTTAGACCTGAATAGTCCGCCTGAACGTGTATATATTCCGGCAGGTCTGTCAGTTAAGACTGTTCAGGCGGCCGGAATATACACACGTTCAGGCGGACTGTTCAGGTCTAACTGACAGACCGGCCGGAATATATACACGTTCAGGCGACCGGCTTTCAGGCGGACTGTTCAGGTCTAACTGACAGACCGGCCGGAATATATACACGTTCAGGCGACCGGCTTTCAGGCGGACTGTTCAGGTCTAACTGACAGACCGGCCGGAATATATACACGTTCAGGCGACCGGCTTTCAAGCGGACTGTTCAGGTCTAACTGACAGACCGGCCGGAATATATACACGTTCAGGCGACCGGCTTTCAAGCGGACTGTTCAGGTCTGACAGACCGGTCGGAATATATACAAGTTCAGGCGACCGGCTTTCAGGCGGACTGTTCAGGTCTAACTGACAGGCCTGCCTGAATCGTGTGTAGCCTGCTTAACGAACTCGATTGTTTGATATGAGAATGCTATAAACCAAGTTTCGCGGCAAACACTTAAAAAAACCTCTGCCGTTTATCGAGTTAACAGACGTACAAATACACCGGGTAAAATAGATTTTAAGACATTTTTTTTTAAATTAGACTAATTGCGCCAAGTTGTCTACAGGTTACCACCCTTTTTTCATGCCAACACGGTGATCCATTTAGGTACCAGCAGCGTCCGACGTTGCCTAACTTCGGTGATCAACGGAAACCGGTGTATTGAGCCCGACTATGGTCGTTGGATTTACAAGATTGTTAACCACACAAGCATGGAAACACTTTTTTTTCTCTCAAAGCCAGCCTCTTGTTGATCATTGAATCGTGACAGATCCGCCACACCAGGGATGTGTTGCGAGAGCTAATGGTCTGAGGTTGGATTTTTCCCCGCGTTTCGCTCCTTTGTCGGGTTCCTGTTACTCCATTACTGGCGTGTGTACCTCACTACCATTAAAATTCTGTTCCAGTGTTTTGGTCGGGTGATTGGATGGGGATGGTACGGGCGACCGGTCACAGGGTGCCGACGGACCGTGAAATCAGTTATTTCCTAGGGGTTGTTCATCGAGGGTGCCGTGTCGTTGCGAGGAAAACCTTTTCGATGCCATCCTCTAAATTGGAGGATTTTGAAGTTTCAGTCAGACCTATAAGTATCTAGTAGAAAAATTTATTGCTGATTACTAAATTTTAAATTTTATTAATAAGTACTATAATTATTTTTTAATTACTTATTAATAAATAATATCTTAAGATGGTTTAAGTCCCATTATTTATTATTATTTAAATTTTTTAACAACGAATTTTAGGACCCTATCACCCTTTTCTAGCCAGTATAGTACTGATGCCTTTTATTGTTTGGAAAGAAAAGTCACCACCCCAGTGGGACTCGACCATAGCCACGGAGTGTTAAGTGCTCGCGTCTTAACACTTACGACTTGCGGGCATCCCTTATTATTTAATTAGCTTGATAAAAGGTGCACGGAACGGAATCAACCAATTCATTTATCATTCATTCATAAAAAAGAAAAAAAATATTAGGCACTTAAAATTATAGATAAATATATTATTGTTTAGCAAATATTCAGGTTTAAAATGCTGTTTATTTTAGACAATGGTTCATATAAATAGTAATAGACTGATTTCGAATCAAGTGAAACCTGATTGGGTGATTTATTTTAGACAATGGTTCATATAAATAGTAATAGACTGATTTCGAATCAAGTGAAACCTGATTGGTTGATTTATTTTAGACAATGGTTCATATAAATAGTAATAGACTGATTTCGAATCAAGTGAAACCTGATTGGGGGATTTATTTTAGACAATGGTTCATATAAATAGTAATAGACTGATTTCAAATCAAGTGAAACCTGATTGGCTGATTTATTTTAGACAATGGTTCATATAAATAGTAATAGACTGATTTCGAATCAAGTGAAACCTGATTGGGTGATTTATTTTAGACAATGGTACATATAAATAGTAATAGACTGATTTCGAATCAAGTGAACCTGATTGGCTGATTTTTTTTTTTTTTTTTTATGGCCAATAGCCCCGACATCCAGGGTACATTGAGGAAGTTCCCCAACGAGCCGTGGGAAGAGAAAATGACTGCCTCCGGTGGGGATCAAACCCATCATCTCCCGCTTATGAATCTAAGGCGCTAGCCACTAGACCACGGGAGACACCATATTGGCTAAGTTTTTTTTTTTTTTTTTTTTTTTTTTTTTTTTTTTTTTTTTTTTTTTTTTTTTTTTTTTTTTTCTTATTTAATATGTTTATTTAACATCTGTACAATATTTAAGTAGAATGGTTAAGTATGATCAGTATATACAGGATATTTTTTATGATCTCACATAATGAAATTAAAAAAAAAAAAAAAAATAAGTAATGATAGTGATATATACAAAAATTAATTACCAATAAAATTAAAATAAATAAATAAAAAGAAAAGAAATATGAAAAAAAAATTATATGATTAATAAAGAAAAAAGCAAAACAACAACATAAAAATAAATTACTAATGATAAAAAAAAAAAAAATTAGTAAATAAAAGACTTTGGAAGAAGCTAATCAATATTGACACTTCCTAATTGAGAGATTTTATTTGTCCTTTAATTACATAATTGATCACGAGGCCAAGATCTCTTTAGCCTCCTAGGAGGGTTTTTTGGGTGGGATTGAGAGGAGAAGGATTGAGCTCTGGGATTGGGATGGGAAGATAGTTTAGAGTGAAAAGTTAGGAATCGGGATTTTGCAAGTTCTTGAACGAAAGGGATGTTGAGGTCATTATGGAGGGTTTTATTGGAAACGTAGAAAGGAGCATTAACTATTTTGCGTAAGACATTGGATTGGAATGCCTGTATTCTCTGTATATTTGAAGTTTTGGTTGTTCCCCATAGTTGAAGTCCGTACGTCCAAATAGGTCTGATGATGGTTTTGTATATAGTGAGTTTGTTCTGTGTTGTCAGTTATGATGAGGGTCCCAATAGTCGTCTTAAGAGTCCGTATCTCCTGTTCAGTTCCTGTCTTTTCAGTCATTGGCTAAGGTAATCGTACTTATTGATTTCGTGGTTAATTGTCCACGAAAAATTTCGTGATTTTTGAGATTTTTAGGTCGATAATTAAAATTATATAAAATACTGAATAGAATCCCCTTAAATAATTTCTATTTTATCTGAAATGCCAATGTATCAATATACTACTTAGATATTCATGTAAATTAAGAGATTTCCCAAAAATACATGAACTAGAAAAATAATGAGAAGTTCTAAACATTAATTGTAAGCACACTTCATAGAAATGATGCTAAACGAAAGATCCCTTAAGGGCAATTAAAGTCGGATAGCAACCAAAAATGTTATTTTCTAAAATAATATTATAATTATAATTTTACAAGCAGTAAATTATTTAAAAATACCTCCTTAAAATATTGCAGTGGAAAATATAATGTAAGATATTCTGAAATATTAATGAATATTAAAAAATATATTCCGGTACCGGGAATCGAACCCGAGCCTCCTGGGTGAAAGCCAGGTATCCTAGCCACTAGACCATACCGGATATGGAGATACTCATGTTTTCTATACTATACACACAGGAATTATATATAAATATCATATGTAGTTGAAATTAAATAATTCCAATTTAAAAGTTCAATCTTCAGTGTAGAATGAAAAATATATTAGAAATTATTTATAGCCACACCTTTTTTATTTTTGGTTTAAATATTGAACGGACAAAATCAATTGGAAGAATAAACACAAAAAGTAACAAATCGTAATTCAAATAAACAATAATGGAATATAATATTGCTAAGTAATTTATACGGATTACAAAATCACACGTCCAGGTTTAAAGCTCTAACTTTTCATCATCATTGGTTCATTTTCACTCTCCATACAAGCAATATGATTCTTTAAATTATTTTTTATAAACTATTTAATAGTATACAAATTAAAAAAATATGTATATAAGTAAAGATTCAGTAATTAATTAAGCGTAATTGTATAGATCTAAAGAAGAAAAAATTACTTCCGGTACCGGGAATCGAACCCGAGCCTCCTGGGTGAGAGCCAGGTATCCTAGCCACTAGACCATACCGGACTGCTCACAACCGTTCAGTAAAACGAGTAATAACAAGAACTGATAAAATTCGTTTTCAGGTATAATTTAAATAGAATTGAGTCGGAATAGATAGCTTCACTATAACAATCTATTTATCAAAGATAATTTAAGATTATAATTTTTTTTTTTTTTTTTTTTTTTTAAAGGCAATTCAACCACACAGGTCATTGTAGCCTATTTAATTTTATTAGAAAGTAATAATTACCCAAAATGAAAATTCAAGGCAGCAATCAGATCATAAAAATATTTATATACATAGACACACTCACGAACATATATATACATACATATACACACACACACATACATACCCACATACATATATATATATATATATATATATATATATATATATATATATATATATACACACACATACTTATATATAAACACACACACATACATATGCACACACACATACATACACATACACACATATACATACATTCATACATAAACAGGTACCTATAATTTAGACAGAAATGAAATAAATATTGTAATAAAACTCATATACTTTCACACCTTCACATATGCACAAGCAAAAAAATACAAATACTCAAGTATAGAAAACCGGGGATAAAAAACATTTCATGCGTCCAAATTACATTATTTGTTAATTAAATGAATTATATTTTATCATAGAGATGCGTAGCTCTTAAGAAATTCAACGCTCGCTGGGTTAACTCATGGTCGTCTCCAAGTACATCACAGAGAGTAGCATGAATCCCCATTTCGTTTCGAGCGGCTTCGTAGGCTCTACATTCGGTGAAAATATGTTTAACAGACATATCCTCACCACAAACAGAACATTCAGGCCTGGACTCTCTTTTAAATATGTAAGCATGGGTAAGATTGGTGTGTCCAATTCTTGTTCTCGACAGAACCACCTCATCTCGCCTTGTGTTTTGAGATGAGGTTTTCCATTCCATGGTGGAATTTATTTTTCTATAAATTCCACCACCCCGTTTGTTTTGTTTTTTTTAATTAGGGTGCGTCGACTGCTATGGTCAATGGCACCATTGTCTATTCTTTCTTTTTTTAAGATTATAATAATAATAATAACACAACAAAATGTTTTTTAATATTGTTTATTCTTTCATATTTTTATCTAGTATCATCTTATAATGTAAAAATGATTCTTTATGCCTCAAATATTTCCAAAGACCTTATAATATTTGCTTATAATACGTTCATATTTTTCTATAAATTCCACCACCCCGTTTAATTATTTCTCATGCCTCAATGAAAAAATAATATAGTTTTTTTTTTACTATTCTTAATAAATACTAACGTAAAATGGAATCACAGTAGCTTATATATTTTTCAGAGAGCGAACAGACAAATATATACCATTAGGTTTATCTGTTCGCTCTCTTTGGGCAAAATTCAACACTAGGTTTGTACCAATATTACCACACTGTACTAATGTGACACAATTTTACAGTATTCAAATTTAGAAATAAAAGAATATATAAAATGTAATAAATATTGCATCGATATTTAATGTCATCCGCAAAATCATGAATACTAATTAAGAAGGCGAAAAACCAATTTATAAAACAGAGATTTCCAATTATTACAGGTTTTTAACATTTGTTTTAAAGTATTTATTCTTAACTAAATGGCAAAATATTGTAGGTTACTAACTACAACACATTCTGGTTCAACCGGAATATTTCTGATACAGTTAAGAAAGCATTTCGAGATTCAGGCAAAATATCTTTACTAAAAAAAAAATCTTGGACTAGGTAAAATAAAATCAAAAATTATCATTGTAGACTAAAAGTTAAATTCAAGGAGAAGGTTACGAAGCAAAGATATATCTAATTTAAGAGTACCAAGGTACAATATATTTCAAATCACCACTACAATGTGACAGGAAGTATTTTTAGGAGAATCAGGAATACTGATAAGAAAGAGGAAGCGTTGATCGTCGGGGTTTCGGTCAGTGTTCTTATTCAATAAAACACATTTTATTTGCTAAAATGTATATTTATTGCCGCCAACGTTTCGGCTTGCTATACAAGCCATCTTCAGGGCTGTAAAAACATATATGGTATAACAATGGTAAGGACAAAAAAAAAAGGCTAGAAACATTAACATAAATATGAGTACCTATATGCTTGAGAATATAAATATAAATATATATATATATATATATATATATATATATATATATATATATATATGTATATATATATATATATATATACATATATATATATATATATATATTTATATTTATATTTTCAAGCATATAGGTACTCATATTTATGTTAATGTTTCTAGCCTTTTTTTTTCTTTTTGTCCTTACCATTGTTATACCATATATGTTTTTACAGCCCTGAAGATGGCTTGTATAGCAAGCCGAAACGTTGGCGGCAATAAATATACATTTTAGCAAATAAAATGTGTTTTATTGAATAAGAACACTGACCGAAACCCCGACGATCAACGCTTCCTCCTTCCGAACGGTCGACCATATCTTCTCAATGATAAGAAAGAGGATAAAGCAGCATTTAAAAACTATAGACGAGACTAACAACCAAAGCGTCTTGTTAGACCATGCAATTAGACATGAACATATATTTTACTTTGCAAAAGTAAAAATACTTGATAAAGAATTGAACATCATAAAATTAAGAATACAAAATAAAAATACATATCTCGTTATTTATGGGGGGTTATGATGTGGAACGATTCGATCGTTTTGTTTATCTGGGTGTTCAATTCTCATCCTCTGCTCTCTTTCTGGACGCCACAAACTATGCAGTTTCTAAGTTTAAAATACATACCTCGTTATTTATGGGGGGTTATTATTATTATGTTATAGTATTATATTACTTTGAGATTCTGAATATGAACATTGACGAGAACGGAATGAAGAAATTGTATGAACTAATAAATTTTATTAAGAAAAATGTTAAAATTAGGAGTAGAATTCAATTTTTAAAAAACTGTAAAAAAACAAAGATTTTTCCAAAATTTATACGGAATAAAACTGACAATTTATTTGATATTTTTGACAAAACGTTTTATGGTTATAAGAAATTTATTAATGTTATTAAAAATTTTAGATATAAGATACTTGATCTTGAAATGTTAAGAAATTACAAAATGTTAAGGGAAATGAATAACAAAGAAATTGTATGTAAGGGGAAGCTCGTTACCTATATAGATAAAGTTAAAGTTCAACAAGCCTTAGACACGTATATCGAATTATATAAGAAAAGGATACAATTATTATTTGATGAGAGGTTTCGTAAAAAAGCGAATAACAATATAACGAAATTAGCTAAATCAAATGGATCTCAGATTCTCCCACTGCAAAAATTGGAAACCGATACAGGTTGGGTTGTGAATTTAACAGAAAAAACTATTCCAAATGAAATAAATACTTTTTTATCTCTTAGTGGGAAATTCAATATCTTAAAACCATTTCAGGTAAAGGATTCATTAAGCCTAATTACTGATACAGAGTATATGCTAGAGCAGGTTGCTATTCCTAACAAAGATAAGAATAAACTTAGGCACAAAGTAGTCAATTTGTTGAATCTGAATAAAAATGTACGCAACTATAAAAATATTCCCATTGACATTGATATTGGACTAGCGGAAAGAATGACGACATATGAAAAACTGACGAATACCTTTTTTAAAGACAATCAAGACATTTTGATAATTAGGGCTGACAAATCTAACAAAACTGTGATAATAAATAGAAAGGACTACAATGACAAAATGAATAACATGTTAAACGACAAACAGACTTATAAACAAATAGACTATGACCCAACGGTTACGTTAAAAAATAAGGTTATTAAATACGCAGACACGTTAATTAAAAATAAGTTTTTTAAAAAAAATGACAGGTGCAAGATTGTAAATCATAATTGTATTACTCCTTTAATTTATGGACTTATAAAATTGCATAAAAAAGAAAAAACATTACGACCAATAGTTAGTGGATGCGAAGCCCCGGTACAAAAGCTCGCAAAAATTTTAGCAAATGACCTTAAACATTTTTCCCAGGATAACCCCTTTGATGTGTTGAATGGTGTGGATTTAAAATGCAAAATTCAAACCGTTCAAATTCTTCCCGGGTACAGGCTAGTTTCGTTCGATGTAATAAACATGTTTCCCAACATTCCGGTTGATCTTGCTATTAAAATAATTAACAACAATTGGGATAAGATTGAAAAATGTACTAATATCAAAAATAAAGATTTGTTCATAGAAGGCATTCGATTGTGTTGCAGTACTGGATATTTTAAATTTAATGACAAATTTTACAAACAGACTTATGGTATACAAATGGGGAATCCTCTTTCGGTTGCAATAAGTGGGATTGTTTTAAACCAAATTTTAAAAGAAATCATTTTAGATACGGATATCCATATACAATTTTTATATAAATATGTTGACGATATAATTTTAGCGGTTGATGAAAACAATATTGACTCATTACTTGAGATTTTTAACAAAAAGAGTGTTACATTAAAATTTACAAAAGAAATAGAAACAAATGGCAGAATTACCTTTTTAGACTTGGAACTATCACGAAACAAAAACAACGGCATTGATTTTAAATGGTTTTCTAAGGTATATCACTCTGACAGAACAATTAATTTTTACTCCAATCATCCTCTCAGTTTCAAAAAAAATTTAGTATATAATAGAACATTAACTGCCTTAAATAGAACATCGCCTCAATATTTCAATGAAATCAAAAATAAAATTAGAAAAATATTTAACAAAAATAATTTCCCCTCAAAACTGGTAGACATACAAATAAAAAAAGCAGAAAAAAACGTTTGTTACAAGAAAACTAAAAAAGAATGTACGAAAAATTTTAATATAAAATTATTCCACTTTACTGAGGATTTTTTTGAGGACTTACTTGACAGACGGATTAAAAGAAAACGGAGTTCGCTGGACATTAGTACAAATGAAAAACCTGCAAAACGTATTAAATGCAATGAACAAATCGTAAGGGACAATAGAAAAACTAATAGTAAAAGAAAAAGGGATATGGAACATGACGAAGCACGGCCAGATTCGATAAAAAAGAAGAGAACATTTATCCAGACACAAATAAAACAGTTTTTTAATAATTTAGGAACCAAGAAAATTCATGAGGGAAGCACCATAAATAACCATATACTTAGTCAAAATAGGAATAAAAACATTCAAGAAACCAGAAAAGTAAAAGAGCAAATAGAAAATAATTTTTATGCATTCGATTTTCACCCGGCAATAGCAAACAGGATGAAACTGGCCTGTAACGGGATTTGCCAGATAAGCTGGAAATATAATAACAAAATAGAAAAGAATTTCAGCAAAATTAAGGACCAAGTAAATAAAATTAATTCAAAATATAATGTATATAAGGTGAAATGTAAAGATTGTAACAAATGCTACATAGGCGAATCATCACAAATACTAAAAAATAGAATTAAGCAACATGCCAAAAATATAGACGAGAAATCAAATAAGACAGCTCTAACGGACCACGCATTTAAGAACGGACATACATTTAACTTGGACGACATAGCAATAGTTGACAAGGACAGAAACAATATCAAGCGGAAAATAAAGGAAAATATCCACATTATTAAAAACAGGAATTCTGTAAATAAGCAGACAGAAATTAAATTTTTAAATAAAATATTTTACAATAACATTAGAAGATAGCGAACAGTCCAGTCAAAAAAACAATAGTACAGGCCTTTATAGAATTTATCGTAATAAGCTGATTACTAAGCCTCTCGACACAGATGATTTAGCTAGCCTCAGTCTTAGTATGGGTGGCGAGCTATCCACACATAGGGTATGTGCAATATAACATTATTTTTATTATAGTTTAATAATAGATTTAGGGTTGGGATTTAGTTTTAAAAAATGTAATTTGACTCGTTAAAATATTAATGACATAAATTTAATGGATTTAAGAAAATGAGAAATATGTTATTAAAAATTTGTAAAAAAAATTTTTTTAGGATGTAATGGCCCCTGAGGAGGTGGCATAAAGGCCACGAAACATGTAGGGCGTACGAACAATAAATAGTACAAAGTGAATTGGAGTACTATTCTTTTGACCTTGGCCATATATAAAGAATAAATAATTAGATATACCATTAGGTTTATCTGTTCGCTCTCTTTGGGCAAAATTCAACACTAGGTTTGTACCAATATTACCACACTGTACTAATGTGACACAATTTTACAGTATTCAAATTTAGAAATAAAAGAATATATAAAATGTAATAAATATTGCATCGATATTTAATGTCATCCGCAAAATCATGAATACTAATTAAGAAGGCGAAAAACCAATTTATAAAACAGAGATTTCCAATTATTACAGGTTTTTAACATTTGTTTTAAAGTATTTATTCTTAACTAAATGGCAAAATATTGTAGGTTACTAACTACAACACATTCTGGTTCAACCGGAATATTTCTGATACAGTTAAGAAAGCATTTCGAGATTCAGGCAAAATATCTTTACTAAAAAAAAAATCTTGGACTAGGTAAAATAAAATCAAAAATTATCATTGTAGACTAAAAGTTAAATTCAAGGAGAAGGTTACGAAGCAAAGATATATCTAATTTAAGAGTACCAAGGTACAATATATTTCAAATCACCACTACAATGTGACAGGAAGTATTTTTAGGAGAATCAGGAATACTGATAAGAAAGAGGAAGCGTTGATCGTCGGGGTTTCGGTCAGTGTTCTTATTCAATAAAACACATTTTATTTGCTAAAATGTATATTTATTGCCGCCAACGTTTCGGCTTGCTATACAAGCCATCTTCAGGGCTGTAAAAACATATATGGTATAACAATGGTAAGGACAAAAAAAAAAGGCTAGAAACATTAACATAAATAT